>CAUYQG010082856.1:0-12609 GCA_963574415.1 Tarsius wallacei
TTCCAGGCAGCTGGAATTACAGGTGTGCACTACCACGCCCGGCTAATTTTTTGATTTATTGTAGAGATGAGGTCTCGCTTGCCCAGGCGGGTCTCGAACCCGCGGGCTCAGGCAATCCACTCACCTCAGCCTCCCAAAGGAGTTTACTTTAATTTATATGCTTTTAGGGATATTGTATCTTCCTAATAAGTTGAACCTTTTATCATTAGTAAGAATCTCTCTTAATCTATATAATACTATTTGCCTTTAAAAATTGATATTAATATAGCTATACTAAATTTATTTTTGTTATTATTTGCATGTTATCTTTTCCCACTATTTTACTTTCAACTTTTGTATAACCTTGGTTTTAGATGTATTTTTTGTAGACAGCATATAGTTGAATTTTGACTTTGCAGATCTGAAAAATACCTTTATTCTGTCCTCAAATTTTGTTGTTTTCTGAGTTCCTTTCTGTTTCTCTCTCTCTTTCTCTGTCTGTCTCCGTGTCCAACTCTGTCTCTCCTTTTAGTTTTGAGCTATTTTTTTCCTTCTTAGAAATTTCCCTCAAATATATGATAATTTCTGAAGTCTGCTAATAGTTAAGAGTGAACAACAAAAAGATGATTGGAAAGTCTCTGTGCATGGACAAGCTTGTTGATAGATAAGACTTGGTGAGAAAGAAGTCCTCACTGATGGGAATCTGGCCATTTCACTGGGCAACCCTCAAATGTTATTAAGCCTTTTGAGGGGTAATGTTCAACTTTCTTTGAGATAAAACTTCTGTATTCAACCTAGACAAATAGCATTATGGATAATAGTACTCTCAAAGTATATACATACACATATACATATGTGTGTGTATATATATGCCTTGTATTGTTAAAGCTTCTCATTAAGGCGTCTCATTCCCTGCTTGTATTATTTATGTAACAAATATCTCATCTAAGTTAGGTGAGGAGAAAGTCATTTTCTGGCTTCATTGGGTCAGAGGATACCTCATGGCCTAACAACTCATTATGCAAGATTTCTACTGATCCTCCTGTCTTTAGTTCCATTCTTCCTCTCCTTTGCCTTCAGAAATTGAGTCTCCTATTCCTGAGCACTGTTGGGATTCAGAAGCAGAATTTAACTTCTTTTTTTAATACCTGCCCCAGAAGAAGGAGTTAATACAACAGTGAGAGCTGAAACTATGCCTATCAAATTCTTTCTGCTTTCCAAAATTGCTTTAAAAATTTCTCGTGTTCTGTTATCTTTTCTCATACTCTTCAGGTTATTCTTTTATTTTTTTTTTTAATTCCTACACTGTCATTTTAGTATGGAAAAGGGGAAACATACTTTCTCACTCCCCCAAATTTACATAAAATTCTACTTCCAGAGTGATGTTTACATGTGGTACCAAAGAACCTCCCAGAAAATAACACCTAAGAGTTGAAGTGAGGATATCTGGTTCAAGGACAATGGGCAGATGTTAAAAAGGAAGAGATTATTATGAATAAAGTACCATATATTTTACTCTTAGTTCCATCGACTCGTGCCTGCATCAGAAGGTAAGAGGCTACTGCACAAGATCAAGTAAAAATTAAAAAAGATATTTGTCTATAATCTGTGGGGATTTAAGACTGCAAGCCATCAGCAGCACTGTTGATGTTGGCTTGTGGTGGCAACAGTATGGTGCAGTGATGTGGGTGTATTAGTGAGTGATCCCAAAATTTATAAGGGAGGCATTTGTTACAGTAATAGAAATTTGAAAGATGTCTACATTATCCTTTACACAGATGTGAATACCTTAGCCATGGCACATGCATTGACAACATGAGTGGTGGTAGCAGGGTCTTTGGTGGACATCAGTAGAAGAGAAGGTATATTTGGAACCACTTTTTGGTATCAGTATCAACTGGCCTTCATGACAATGAGTGAAAGAAAAAGAGAACAGTACTGTGGTAACTAACATTGCTAGTTCCAACAGCACAAAGAAAACTCCCAGGAAATTTACTAAGTTATTCAGGGGAACTCAATGGGTCTGACGTGTTCACAATGTTGGTGGAAATGTGGCTTTATTTTAAAGTCATGAGCTGATGGCTGGTGTGGTGCAGCTTGAGGAGCCCTTATCGCACAAACAGAACATGAAATTCTTTATAGTTAAATCAAATGAAGTCATATAATTAGTGAATTTACAGACCAAATTTACGGAGCAATGCAAACCATTTCACTTCTAATTTGAAGTGCATGTGTTGATAATGAGGCATTGTCAGGCTAAAGAGATATCCCATGGGCTTGAGAGTTCTTACATGGGAAGTGCAAGTTCAGGGGTGGCCAAGTACAGAAGGGGAAGATGTTTCAGAGTCCTAGATCTGCTACCCTAAGTCACTCATATCATTGGTAAACTCAATTCCAGAGCCCGTCTCCCAAACTCCTATGTTGCTCTCTCCAGCTCTATTCTATGCTGATAAGTGATCCTAATCTGATCTCCTTGCTATCGTCTCCTGATGCTTTGTGAGAACTATAAAAAATCTTTAGTCTGTCAGATATGCACTTTCCATTTTCTCCAGGCTTTGTACAATCTGCCTTTATTTTATCTTTCGTCAATACTTTTTACTTAAAAATCAGCCTCCCTTTAGTTTACCTAGCTAAGAGGTATAATGTCTAGCTTTTTATCTATTCAATGCACATATATTCCTTTGCTTATCACTTGTTTAATAGTTTGTCCCAAATCTCTCAAAAATAAACACACATTCTAATAGATTGGTCCTAACTAGAACATATGTCACATATTTAACTGGAGAGGGGAATGCTATTCCATACCTTAGTGTACTTATGAAATTTGTATATGTAAGCAGTACATTAAGATTTAAACATAGGATTCTCCCATTCTGTGAATAGAGTCAGAAAGAGTATATACATACATACATTCATTCTTGTTCTTGTTAGGAATAACTTGAAAACCATCCTCAATCTATCAGCTATACTGGTGACTCTTCTGGCAGCCAATTTAGTGTCATTCCTTTCTAAAGGTTAAAAGAATACTTGCATTGTTAAAATTGAGCAATATACTCACAACCACATTTTTAGACTTTACCGCCTTTCCCTGGTGAATGGTTCCAACATTTTTCATTGCAACTAATAGAAGCGCAGTTAAATCAGCTTGAGAACAAAGATGGGGTAGGGGCAGTGATTATTAGGCATAATAAGAATGTTCCATGGAATCCAATGTGCAGAAATGCAGGTCCTGGGTCCTGGGACTTCCTGGGAAGTCATCCCACAGCACTCATGTTCTCTCCTATCTTGCTTCTCTCTTTCTTTGCATGTGTCGGCCTGCCTTCATCCTCTCCCTGATCCTCCTATTCCCTTTCTCTCTCTTTCTTCTTCTCACTTGCTGCAGATTTTGTCCCCAGTTTACAGGGAATAAAATGTGGGTCTCCAATAATCATTGTTTTTTCCTTTTTTGTATAACCTCCTGGGAAGATGCTTTCTTATTTCTCTCTTTTTTTTTGTATTGATTCTGAATTACCAGGAAAAAAAAAAAAAAAAAGCAGGGCTGGGCATCATTATACACATCTCTATTGGGGGAAATTCCTAGACAAGAGGCACTGAATGATAATCCAGTGACCGCTAGCTTACAAGTTTCAGGCTCAGTCAAGGTCTAGCATATAATGAGACATCAGTAATTATTTGTTTAATGAATAAGTGAATATGAAATAAGATAGATGCTTATCTAGTATAAACTCATATGCTGCAAGAAGGTTCCTGGGTGAAAAAACAGTGCCTCTCTGCCTCCCTCTTACATCATTGGAGCCTAACATTTCTTCAGCAAGAATAGGGAGTAAATAATTGAGAAATAGTGTTGAGTGGCCATGGGGGAAGAGAGCAAGAGGTAGTTGAATTCATTCAGAAGAAGATGGACAAAGAGAAGGAGAGGGAGAAAGGGACAGAGGAGAAGGAGAAGAGAAAGAAAAGCATAATTGTCACAAGTGGTTTGTATTTGAAAATTTTGTGGGAAGTAAAAAACCAGTCTCATTTTTCAGGTTTCTTCATTTTATTATATACAGTGAACAAATTATAGTTTTCGAGAAAAGTTAATTATTGTATTTATGTTGTATTGTTTTTATTCCATATTTCTTGTCTATCTTGATGATTTACAACCATGAACACACTGACACGCATCCATTAAAATTGAACTTGCAGTATTAAAATCTTTGTAAAATATGTTATTCAATGCCCTTCCAATTAGTTTGGAAAGAAGAATGTTATGTAGGATAAATTAATTAATGCCATTCCGACTTAACTTGCAATTTACTTTTACAAAAATAAAAATTGATGGCAATGCATTATATATATATTTCACTTGAATAGTTTTAAACACATTGAATGTTATTTAACATTAAAATGTGATTAAGTTAGACATGAAATTATTTTGGAGTAATTTGTGACTCTCTGGATTCCACTGGGGATTTACTGGGGTTCTTTTAGCAATGAGCTTAGGAGTTTAAAACTTTGTTCTTTCCATTATTTTTCTAATGACTTTAACACAAATACATAAAGTATCTTGGTTGTATTTGTTTAATTCATTAAAAGTAGAAGACAGAACTATTTTGAACATCACAGTAGATTGCATATATCTGGAGTGTTTGTGAAATTGACTGAAAAATTTAAAAAAATGAAGAAAGAAACGAGGTATAACCACAAAAATTCTATAACTTTCTCTTTTTTTGAGTTGGTGTTGCACCCTGTCACCCTGGCTGGAAGGCAGTGGCACGCTCCTGGCCACCGCAGCCTCGACCTGCTGGGCTCCAATGATCCTTCCACCTCAGTCTTCCAAGTAGCCGGAAAGACAGGTGCGTGCTACCACGCCCAGCATTTTTTTGATTTATTGTAGAGACGAGGTCTCGCCAATTTGCCCAGGTGGGTCTTGAACCCGTGGGCTCAGGCAGTCCTTTCGCCTCGGCCTCCAAAGTGCTGGAATTACAGGCTGAGTCACTGAGCCCGGCCAAAAATTCTATAACTTTAAAATTAGTTTTGAGGCTATATATTTTTTTAACCTTGCAGACCTCTAAATTTGGGCTTTAAAGGTCAAACAAAAAAACATACCTTGACAGTGTCCATTTGAAGGGCAGTGAAATAAACCTTCTTTTTTTTTACATGGATAAAATAAATGTATTTTACTATATAGCTCTGGTATTGTTTGTACCAGCAAATTGGTACACTAAATTATGTATTGATATCTAGTCTCATAAAAATGATTTTTTAGAATAATATGATCAAGTAGATTTTTTATATTTTACTTTTTATTATTAGTAAACTAATATATTCAAAGTAAATAAATTTACAACATGTGATTACAGAAAGTCAAGGATGTGTTCTTTATTTTGATTTGATTATATTCTGGCCTGTAGCTTCTCATTCTAGAAGAGGTAATAAAAATGATACAATGGTACTCTATTTTCCTTTGTTAACACATCATAATTACATGGCCTACAATTTATCTTTAATGTTTGCTTTTATTTTATCTTGCTTTGTAACTCCTTGTTTTTACCTTTTATGCTCTTCCTAGTTTTGTCCTCCATGTTAGACAATATAAGTGATATTATTACATTAACCAATTAATTACTTAATTTATTTACATATTTATTGCATTTCTTAAACATATTATACACTGAGCAAAGTATTTCATTTGTCAAAGAGAAAAAAATATATGTTCATTACCCTTCATGAAGGAAATCTTGTGGGAGAGAGGGACAATGTAAGAAAATTGTTAAAATACACTGGGAAAATTATTTAACATAGAGGTATATTCAAACTACTATGAAAATATCTTTGAAAGGAATGACTTTCAAAGGTAATGGCAGGAGATTTCTCTGTGGACAGGTTGAGTTAGTAATCTCAGGTCAGAAGACAGGAGATGACATCCAGACAACGAGAGCATTGTGGGCAGTAATGATAAGGTGTGTTGAAGAATGGTGGGATGTGAGTGAGATTGATTTCCTGGTAGGAGGAGGGTCTGAAGGAAGGAGATTATGAAGTGAAAGGAGATGAGTCTAAAAAAAGAAGATAGTTTGCAGAGAGTGGAGAATCTTCTTTCCTGTGCTTTACCTTGTGACAATTGGGACCACTATATTCTTTTAGAAAATGGAAGCCAGCTGGCCAGCAGTTTGCCATTGTTTTTACACCTACTGTGAGATAGTTGTGCTAGAAGCCTTACATGCTTTATTTCATATAATCCTCAATAAACTTCTGTAAGGAAAGGTATTTTTATTTCCACTCTAAAGATAAGAAAATGGATGTTTATCAAGCCTGATCATTTGTCCCAGGTGATGGGGATATATAGTGGATTGCAAGCTTAGTACTTTCTGGTTCCAGGACTCCTGCTCCTCCACTATACCATATTACTTCCCCAGAAGTCACCTTAGTGCCAATAAAGAATCTACTATAGGGAAAAACAATCACAGGAGATTAGGAGGCTATCACTTTAGTTTCATATTAAAGATGATTATGGACATAATTTAGACTCTGATAGTGGTAATGGCAGAAAAACAGCATAGATGTGAGAGCTTTTCAGAAATAACCTTAGTGATTAATCAAATGTTGAGAGTAAAGGAGAGGAGGAATTAATGCAATCCTAAGGTTTCTATATACAGCACAAATGAATTTCACTGAATGGGTTGGAGCAGGGTGAGGAAGAGAAGGAAGCGTTGATGTATGGTGGTTGTACTCACAGTCAGAGTGGGTTTGATCAACGAACATTCCATCAACAGTCTTCTTATATATTTCTTCCTGATAGAAATTAGAGAGAATGAATGGCTAAAGTTGGGAAATTTGAGTTGGCATTTTATTAGTGAGCATTATTATGTCCTGATGCCATTTTAATCATTCCAAATTACATCTAACAATTGTCTGCAGCATTTTTGACATTTCAGTGGATCTTGCCCCATAACTTTAAATCCTAGGTCTGGTCTGGAAGGTCCTTACACATGTGTTGAGCTCCATCAGAATCTTTCAATAATCGAAAACTAGAAACTTTGAACAAAAATACTAAAATGTGGTTATTTACAGAGTAGTTGACTTAGTGACTAGATAAGTCATTTAATCTAGTTAAGCATTTCATTACAGATACAAGACTATTGAGAAAAGGTTACTATAATAAATATTATAAATCTAGGTCTAATTCCTGGCATTTTGTAGTGACAAATTTTCACCTCAATACCTTAGGGCTACTTACAGCTATTGCTTTCATTTTATTGTGTTTAATGCCATTCTGTACTCATGTAAGTCAACTCCTTACCCATGATTTACTTATGTGTGAAGCCCCCAGTCTTGTCTATGTTGCCCAAACAGGCTTGGAGAGCCAGCTGTGACATTATGAATCCAGCTGGTCACAGATGGATCTTCAGTGAAGCATGAATCCATATTGGTTTGGTGATCTATGTTTACTGCCTTCTGTTAAAATTTCAGAGACTCAATCCCTAAATCACCTGGCATTGATGGCATCCACTTATAAGTAATAGACTGAAGTGAACTGTAACTTTTGTTGCTAGTGATCAAGATTCTTACTTGTAAGTCCAATTCATTGTATTATAGCTTTATTGACTATTTAGCTCATGTTAGAGCCTGTTTAGTTTGGTCATTTGGTACATTGGCTTCAGTAGGTGTGATAACATTGGAAGCTTATGTTGTCTAACTGTTACTATAATTATTAGCCTTTCCAAGATCTTTTATGGTGAAGTGTCCACACGTTTATTATGAATTTGACAGTTAAGCTTGAAATCTCAAGAAAAAAAAAAACTGAAGTTAGAGGCTAAGAGGAAATTTATTTAGGATTTTTAAAGTCTTATGTCTAGGATCAATATATACCTGAAAGACTGGTAGATTTTTTTAGATCTATACATAGTGAAAACAACCAGCTAAAGCATAAAAGGAAACAAAGGATATGTGAAGAGTTAAAATAATGTGCTAAAGCACCAAACAAAATTCAAACTTTAATTGTACTTCATAGCAAATACAATTTAATCCTGAATCACTCACCAACCATTAGGTGTATGAAGCTTCACAATTTCACTTTTTTAGAGTCTATTTAAACTGGCTAAAATTGCTGATATAAATATATGCATAATCTGTCCTTTACAACCTAACAAAGAAATATTGTTAAATCTTAATGGATATGAAAATCAATGAAATAGTAGTTGAAAATTTTTATGACAGGTCTGCATGTTTGTAATTCTTCCTCATATTTATCCAAAGCAGCAAAAATAAGAATGACTGCTGAATAACTATTAGCCTTTATCTATCACTCTTTATTTTTAAATATATTATTTATTTTATAATTTATCTGTTCTGTCTCATCTACTTTGCTATAGCATCTAGTACTTATCATGTGCCCAGAGCCACAGGTGAGGACAATTTATTTATTTTGTGCTGATTTATCATTCTAGATGAATACAGGATAGCTATCCTGCAGCCAAGAAGCTACAGATGTAGTTGTAGAAATAAAGTGAGCAGACAAAACAATTTTTAAAAGTTTTCAATGTCTTCCTCTATGGAAAAGTTCTTCATGATTAAATCTCATTTTATTGCTATTTCTAGCGCTTAATATAGAGAGATCTTACTCATGCCATATGGAAATAGTGAAAAATTTGAGTTACTTCATTAAATTATAAGTTATTGATCACTTACTATACAGCAGGCTGTGCTCTAGGTTCTGGAGAATCAACAATGAACAAAACAGCCACAATAGCTCTCTGTCCTTCAGGAGTCTATTATCAAGTTCTAGATATTGCTTTTTCCTCTTGGCTTTTAATGATATGATCCGGTTTCTTGACATCCTAGTAAGTTTTGAATAACTAGCAGATGTTTGTATAAAAATATATAAACAATCTAGGTGATATTTTATTTTTTCAGAAAAAGTTTGCTCTTTTCTCTGTCCTGTGGAAAAAGTAGAAACTGATTACCATAATCCATCCAGTCATAGAATAGACAGAGTAAAGGGCTGATTTTCACTTTCATCAAGGATCCATCCAACTCTGATTTTCTGTAGCCCTCCATGACCCTGTATTCTCCTGAACCATACTCTCTGGCTGGTTCTAAACTGTAGTAGTCTCCTCAGTATAATGAAGTTGCCAAATCTTTATAATGCTTTTTGTAAACTTGACATAGTCTTTTAGCTTTCCCCCAAACAACTTCAGAATATGTCAAATGTCTTGAAAAGGCAACCAGCTGTGTGTCATCCTTTTTTTCTGGGTTCTTCCTTCCTCATTAGGATCTTAGCTCCTTGGATTTTCAGTGTTGTCTTTACAGCCCACTGAGACGGACCCCTTCCCAGGTGAATTCCAGATTCTCATCCGCTTGTGTTACATGCAAAGTCAGCAAATGTGCCCAGAGAAAATATAGCTAACCATTCCACAATTTTCTCCTCTCTGGTATTTTGTTTTTTTTTCTAGTCCTCATTGCTTCATAAGCTCTCTGATGCTTTTAAGAAGATTTGGGAGGTAATTTTAATATTTCATTTAGTTTTTCAAGTTATTCTTAGCTGGTTCATTGTTCTGTTGTGCCTATATCCAGCCCACCCTATTTTTAGATAATGAAGTAAAATAATTATGCCTTCTCTTATACACATCTATATAATCACATGGAATGCACCCTGAAATTTCCACTCTACCCTAGTATTTTTGAGACAGGTCGGAAAAGTATACAGAGTGGGCAAGTTCTTCAAAATAGGTGTCATTGAAAGAGCTGGACAGTTACCAGAAAGAATCCTCTATAGTAACATTGAGTTTACTGCTCAGGAGTTGTTTAGTGATACTGGTATTGTGTGTTGAAACACCAAGCTGTTCAAGTTTACTTGTGGGGTTTCAAGTAGAAACTACTTAGATTGGTGAACTCTATGACTGAGAATTCAAGACTTGGTGGAATCTCTGGGAAGCTAAAGCTTCTGCATGTTGCTGTTGACTTCTTATTATGACTTATCTTCAAAGGAAATAAATCTTCCTCCTTTCCGTCTACTAAACTAGTGGAGACCAAGTAGATATTCTTTGTGTTTTTTATATCTCCTCTAACATGTGTAGGAAGAAAATATAGTATAGTGGTTAAATGCTAGATTTGGGAGTCAATCAAGTATAGAGTCACATCCCATCCATTTACTAGATGTTTGATCTTGAGAAAGATGCAAAGACTCTCTGAATTTCATTTCCATATCTACGAATTAAGAATAATAATACATCATTGTACTGGTGTGAAAGTTGATGGAGACACTGTGCTTAAGGTGCTAACAATGATTCCTGGCACATTGTAAGCATACAATTTATGGTAGTTATAAATTTGTGGTTGTTTTGGAAATCCATGAAATTGAAAATCCAGAATTTTGGGATGAAACCTAAGGACATTTACATAGACCCTTCAAGGTAGGTGAATGAAGATTGTGGGGAAAAAAAAACTTGTCTTAAGAGTTTTAAAGCTTGCTTTTGTTGTTAAATAAAACTATTTAAGTATCTGTTTATTTAGTGGGTAACAAAACCATCTGAAACAACTCCAGAAAAGAAAAAACTGAATTGGAGATAGTTTACCTCTTGTGACTTCAAAAATATTCTTCTTCATAACTTCAGTAGATAAACAACAAGCATCATTATCTATTTATATTGTTTAAAAATTAATCTAAGAACCAAGTTCTACTAATATTCTAAACTGTACCAGGTATCATTATGTATTAGAAAAGGAGTACAATTTAAGGTAAAAATGCTAAATGAACAAAAACTTAGAGTAATAAAAAAAGAGAGAGAAATTTCATTCTTACCATCATTCATTAGTTATGTGATATTGATTGCGCAAGTTAGATGATAGCTCTGAGTTCTAGTTTTCTCAGAGAAATTGAAAAATGGGAAAAATAGTACTTAAGATTTTCTTAAAAATCAAATGAATAAATGAAAATTAAATGCTTGATAAACAAGCATGGTCTTATTACTGGTATTTAATGATCGGTGGAAACAAAAATTAACTATATAAAAAAGTAAGTGATTAAAATTAAATCTTCTAGTTATTGTTATTTCAGTAATAATTTAACCAAAATATTTGAATAAAATTTCACATTGCTTCATTGTGTGGGAATTTTTCTCAAAGTTTGACATTATTCTGAACATTATTCAGATATGATATTGCATCTAAAGCCTAGACCCCACACCTTTTCAATAGGTCTTAGTTGACAGACCTGAAGGAAAGTTAGCTCTTCTCTTCCTGTCAAGTTACTTTACTTTAGGAATTGTTTCTGCTCTGCTCATACTTGAGTGAGCATAAAATGATACCTTTGCTGAATTTTACTGTGTGATTTTTCACAAGTAATCCTCAGTCCTAAAGCTCTAATATGAAATGCACATGTTACTTGATGGAGCTACATTCAGTATTCAAGTCTAATTGAAAGCAACCCACACACTCTCAGAGCTCTACCTAACCTTCCAGATTTGTAAGCATATGTGATGGGACAATAGCAAGACAGCTTGTTGAAAGTGGGAAAAGTCCCTTTGCCTGTTGATGAACCAGAAAGTTTTGACAATATGGCTCTCTGAGTCCGGACAATGTCTTGTGTGTTTGTTTCCACAGAGCATATATCATTACAGACTATATGGGCATCCGAAATGAAAGTTTCATGAAATTAGCTGCAGTAGGGACCTGGATGGGGGACTTTGTCACAGCTTGGATGGTAAGAAAATTTTAACTTCACCCATTTCAAACAACCATCAGGTGGAAGACATGTTCATAATATTGAACAGACACTTCTTTTAATGGTTTAGAGTAAAATAATTACCTTTCTTTGAGTGGAACAAATTTATGAGTATAGATGAATCCACACATTATATGCAATATCTGTGGACCTCAGGAAAAAAAATGCAATTAGAATATTAGTGGTTACTCTCCACCATAATCAATCTATCTACCTATTTCTCCAAGTATATTTGAACAAACATATATACACTCATAAAATTAATAGAAAATTCTTCCCTTTGAAGTTCTAAATGATTTTGTTTGTCTCAAAAAGTTTTTTTAACATGTATAATTTTCAGGTAAGGAATGTGGTCTGGCCTGTTTCAGAAGACCATTTGAAATATTTTTTAGGACTAAAAATAAGTTTTTACATTTGTTTTCCTCATTGAACTTACTAGCTTAATGGTAACTAACAGTTCTGAGAGTTACATTTTAATCTCTTTTGTATGTAATTAATTCTTATTGTTATAAGCCTGCAAGAAATAGACAAACGATCTCACTCCGAATTCATCTGTCAAGAGAGAGCAACGAGTAATTTCTGTTTGTAACTATTTGTCTAAAAACTTAAGGATAATGTGTTGTGAAAAAGCTCTAGATCCTATAAATTTGTAAAAGAATCACAGAGCCTAAAGAGCATAAATTTTTTTTTTTTTTTTTTTTTTTGAGTTGGAGTCTCACTCTGTCCCCCAGACTGGAGTGCAGTGGCCGCTCCGGGCCACCGCAGCCTTGACCTGCTGGGCTCCGGCGATCCTTCTGCCTCAGCCTCCGAGTAGCCGGAATTACAGGCACGCGCTACCATGCCCGGCTGATTTTTTTGATTTATTGTAGAGATGAGGTCTCGCCAAGTTGCCCAGGCAGGTCTCGAACCCGCGGGCTCAGGCAATCCAC
>CAUYQG010082860.1:0-105500 GCA_963574415.1 Tarsius wallacei
CTGTTAACTTGTGATCTTTCCATTTTCTTCATGTGTATTTGTGGAGATATGAATTCCCCTCTTACTACTGCTCTCATGGCATTCCAGAGATTTTTGGTAAGATGTTTCTTTATTTTCATTTGTTTCCAGGTATCTTTTAATCTCTGTTTTAATTTCCATGTTGACCCAGGAGTTGCTTAGCATCATGCTGTTTAGTGTCCATGTCTATGTGGGTTTTGGGGTAACTTTGTTGGTGTTGATGTTTATTTTTATTCCACTGTGGTCTGAGAAGGTGCATGGAAAAATTTCAAGCTTATGAAATTTGTTTATGCTTGATTTATGGGCAAGGATGTGGTCGATATTAGAGTATGTTCCATGTGGTGATGAGTAGAATATATATTCTATGATTGTTGGGTGGACTGTTCTGTTGGTATCCATTTGTTCAAGAGTCACATTGAGGTTCAAGATATCCTTGCTGATTTTTTGTCTTGATGATCTGTCTAGGGTTGTGAGTGGGGTATTAAAGTCCCCAGCTATGATAGTGTTAGAGTCAATATCTTTTTTAAGTTTGCTTAGAAGCTGCTTTATGAAAGTTGGTGCTCCTATGTTGGGTGCATATATGTTTAGAATGGATATTTTTTGTTAATGGATTGAACCTTTTATCATCATATGGTGACCTTCTGTATCTTTTTAAATTTTTGATAGCTTGAAGGGTATTTTGTCTGATATTAAGATTGCAACTCCTGCTTTCTTTTGTTTTCCATTCACCTGAATTTTTGCTTCCCATCCTCTTACTTTGGGTCTGTAAGTGTCCTTTCTGGTGAGTTGAGTCAATTGGAGACTATATATTGTTGCCTCATGTATTTTATCCATTTTGCCATGTCTTTTCAGTGGTGCATTGAGTCTATTCACATTCGGGCTAATTATGGAAATGTGAGAGTTTGTCCCTGTCATGAGCTCCTTGTAGAGTTGTTGTTGCTGTTAGTTTGTCTTCTTTTGATTTTTGGGTTGATTCATGTGTGTTTTCAATCTTTTTCCTGCACTCTTGTGAAGAACATTGTTGTTCTTTTTTCCCTTTCTTCTGTGTTTAATACTTTCTTAAGTGTTTCTTGTAGAGGTGCTCTACAGGCAGTGTAAGTTCTTAGGGATTGAATGTCTATGAAAGATTTTAATAATCCTTCACTGATGAAGCTTAGTTTAGCTGGGTAGGTTATTCTTGGTTGAAATTGTTTATCTCTGAGAACTATGAAGATTGGGCTCCAAGCTCTCCTAGCCTGAAGTGTTTCTGTAGATAAATCTGCTGCCATTCTAATTGGTCTTCCCCAGGAGGTAATCTGACCTTTTCCTCTTGCTGCCTTTAGGATTTTTTCTTTTATGCTTGCTTGTTTAGGTGAATTATTATGTGTCTGGGAGTTGGTCTTCTCGCATGTTGTCTTGTAGGAGTTCTCTGAATCTCTTGTGTTTGAATGGTTGCATCACTGATGAGATGAGGGAAGTTTTCTTGAATAATTTCATGGAATGTTTGTTCCAGGGTGGTCCTTGTCTCTCTTTCTGTCTCAGGAAGTCCAATTACTCTTAGTTTCAGCATCTTGACATAATTATTCATCTCTTGAAGGTTTTGTTCTGTCTTTTAAAGCTTCTTTTCTATGTTTTTGACAGTTTGGTTTAGTTCTATATTTTGGTCCTCAAGTTCTGAAATTCTTTCTTCTGCTTGGCTAATTCTGCTTTCCATGCTTATCAGTTTGTTATTTATTTCATTCACAGTATTCTTTACTGCTGTTATCTCAGTTATCAACTCCTTCCTATTTTCCTCTTGTCTCTCCTCAATTCTTTTTTTTTTTCTTTTCTCTCTATTAATGTCTTGATATCTAGGTTTGTAGTTTGTGACCAGTCATTCTGGGGCCTCTTCATTGTTTGTGTTCTGAAGTCTGTTTTCTCAGTGTCTTACCTCCCAGAGGGTCTGTGTGAGACTCATATTCTTCTTTTGGTTTTTCTTCATTTGTGTAGATTTTCTTCCCCCTCACTTTCTTTTCTCCCCCCCTTCTTTAATTCTGTTGTTCAGGGATGGTGGGGTTACTTTTATTTCTGTTTGCTCAATCTCCTATTCTTCCTTATGTGGATCCTGACTTTTTTCAATTCTGAAGCTGGACTGTGGGTTGGGGGCTGTACTTTTTGCTGTTTAGAGATTTAATTGGGGGAGGGGGCTGTGATTAAAAATCTATTTGCAGATCCCAGTATCCACCAACAGGTATATGGGCACCCTGGAACCTACTTCCCACTGCCTTGCAATCTGTCCATGCAGTTGGGATATGGGTTTGTTCTCTGAAAGCAAAACGAGGTAAGAAAAAGGGAAAGAATGGAACAAAGAAGGAGCTGGGGCAAGAGGAAGGTGGAGAGAAAGAAGAGTAAGAGGGAAAACATACAGACGTACTGACTAACAAATGAAAAGAGACACAAAGACAGTAAAGTTTTTAAAAAATCTAAAACATAAAATCATACAAACACACAAGCCAACTAACCTCCCTATTGATGTACTCTTTCCATATACAAATGGGAAGTCTAAAGAAAAAAAAATCCATAAAATAATAGAAACAAAGGAAGTATGAAAACATTATCAAAAACAGAAACAGGAGAGAAAAAAAAATCCAAAACAAACATGAACAAAACAAGCAGACAAAGAATAAAAATTAAAAAAACAAAAACAAAAACAAAAACAAACCAGAAACCAAACTCACTGTGAGGTCATTCCTGTAAGTCCAACATCCTTTCAGCTCTGATCTCTAGCTCTCATCACAGGCTGATAGGGTTGTTCACAGCTTGGGTCAGATGTCCCAGGCCTGCTGTGGAAGGAGGGTGGATCAGATCTGGATTCAGCTGACTTGCTGCCTATCAAGTCTGCCACTCAGATCTGACATGTCTGTGTCCAATCTAGCATGGGGAGCTGTTCTGTCTCTCCCAGTTTGATGTGATTAGTTTAGGTCCCAAGTTGGAGGCTGGGCGGAGCTGGGTAGGGCAATACAGGTCTCTGCCTGATCCTGGGACAGAGAAAATGGCTATGGTAGATGTTTCTTCACCAGTCATGGGCTTCCTCCCTGGCTCTCCCCATCCTCTTTCTCTCCACTGACTGGACTCAGGGCTCGAGCTGATCTGCTACAGCAGGCGATGGCATGGGCCAGGTGCCAGGTGACGAGAATTGCCAGACTGTGCAGGCTTCTCTCAGGTGAATCCTGCAAGCAGTAGTTGGTCCTGTGCACTGCAGCCCAAATCTCAGGGTGGTGGGGGCTTGCAGTCACCCTCAGAGGGGGGTCCTGGGTGCATGAACCCGAGTCTCCCCTCAGACGGTCCCTTGCTCTCCCACCAGCGCATGCCTACTCACCAGAGAGTCTTTATGGACACTTGCCCCTGTGGAGACTCTCACAGTCCGACTTGTCTGGCCATCTTGTCCCCGGTCTCTCCAAGTTGATTTTATGATATGGTAGGAAATAAAGGTCTAATTTCATTCTTCGGCATGTGAAGTTCCAGTTTTCCCAGCACTGTTTATTAAAAAGACTATCCTTTTTTCCCCACTGTGTGTTTTGGCATCTTTGAAATCAACTGACCACAAATGTGTGGATCTATATCTAGGTTATCTGTTTTGTTTCATTGGCCTTTAGCTATTTGGTTCTTTTTATACGTTGTATATCACTATTGAACTTACTTTGTTTATGTTTTGTTTTCTTTATACCATCCATTTGTCTATCTCTGTTCCCTTCTCTCTGAGATTCTTTAAAACAATTTTTTAATTCTTTGTCAGGCATTTCATAGATCTTTATTTCTCTGGGCTCCTTGTCTGGACAATTATTATGTTCCTTTGTTGGTGTCATGTTGCCTTGATTTTTCTTGTAGCCTTGCTTTGATGTCTGTACATTCAAAGGAGTAATTGCCTCTTTTACAGGGTGGGTTCAGTGGGAAGGGACCCTCATTTATGGGTATTTGCAAGGACACTGGCAGGATGGGTGAGCTGTTCCAGCTGTGAGTTGTTGCAGCATCTCTGATTTTGGAATGAGGCAGAGGCTTGGACTCTAAGGAGATCTGTCATTGGAGGCCAACATTGGAATATACTGCAGGGCTTCTCAGTGCTGAAGGCTGTAGGTGTTTGTGGTGCCATCAACAGCTGCTGTGGTCTTACTCTCCTTTTCTCCCATGGGGGGATGTTGTAGCTGAGTAGATCTCTTTTGGTACCATGGGCTAGGGCACAGGTGTGTGTACAGTGGTGGCAGCACAAAGGTCTTGAGTGCAGGCCCATGTGCATGTATTGGTGGCATTACTAAAGTCTAGAGTGTTGATATACATGTGGCAGTACCAGGATTTGGGACATGAATGCATGAATGGTGGAGCTAGGGTTGGAGACAGAGGTTAAGTGTGGCAGTGGTCATGATTGGCTCTGGGGCACAGTCATGCTTGTGGCAGTGCCAGGGTCTGTGGTACAAGCATGAGCTAGGCGACAGCAATGTTCTGGGTCACAGGTGTGCACGATTGTGCTTGGGTGATGAGGAGCACCAAGTGTTAAGCCCTGAGGATAGGGGATATTGACTCCTTCTGCCCCAGGGGGGTTCAGCAACATAGACTCTGTTTAGCTTCGTCAGCTGCAGGAAGCATTAGTGAAGATTGTGGGAGCTCTTAGAGGCAAAAACTACACATGTCTAATGTGATGGTGAGGCCTGCTGGGCTCCTTGGTGATGAAGGATGCTGGGATCTTCTTGCCCTCCTTTTTTTCCAATTGGGAAGGTCGCAGCTAAGGGGTACTCCTCTTGGCACTGAGATGTATTTGGTAGGGCCAATGCAGGTAAGAAGTTTTCTATGCATTTCTAAGTTTTTGTGCTCCACTTGTGCTGCAGCCTCTTCACTGTATACCAAAGGCTTATGTGAGCTCTTTTTTTGGTGGATGGTTATTAAATTCTTTTTGTTGATAGATCCAAGCCTAGTATTCTATCTTACTCTAGTCTTAATTTTTAAAAAAAATTATTGATCTGATAATTCCAGCATTCTTGCCATATCTGACCCCTTTTAGATAGTTGTCCAAATTTATATGTCTTTCTGGTTAATTTCAGTAGAGATTGGCATGAGAGAGAATAGAGGGATAAGGCTGGCATTACCACCTGTAGGTCTGCTTACTGCTTTAAGGCGCATTTAGACTTTTTTGGTGATTGTTTATTTTTGTTTGTCACTACTAAATTTTAGTTGGGTATGATTATAGAAAGAGACTTATGACATCATCATTAACTTTATTTTCTTCTTTTGTACAATTTAAATTTAAAGGTATTAGCAAATATCAAATAGGAAGTACCTGTTACCAGAGAATACTAATGCATTTTTCTCACTTGTTGTTTAATTATGAAGCAACTGGGTAACTTTCTTTTAGTCACAGTTGGGCATCTGAAGTAACCTCTATCCTGTTATGTTTCAGGGTATGGTGTTCAGTGGAATAACATCTTTTCACCTGTGAGCCCAGATGATAATTTAACTTTCGCTCATGTTATGGGCATGCTTTTATTTGATGCTATTTTGTATGGCCTTGTGGCCTGGTATGTAGATGCTGTCTTTCCAGGAAAGTATGGTGTGCCCAAGCCATGGTATTTCTTCTTGCAGGTAAGTTATAATGCTCCTGTTATTGAGACAAATCCCAGTCCTTATGTAGTACAAACCTTTTCTAGTTTATGGAGGAGTGAGCATCACCTTTAACACCTTCCCCAATGGTGCCTCACTTTTGTTATATTAATACAGTTTTTTTCCTTCTCAACTAAAGCTATTATGAGTTAACTTTGTAACATGTATAATTGAATCAAATGGATTTCTGCAAAAGAAGTCTTATCTGAATGAACATGAATAGGGTTCTTGGATCCTAGTGAGCAGGGATAAACTATGCCCCATATCTGGTCTATCACCATCTTCTTTCTTTCCACCATTACTATTACAACAGGTTACTTAAAATCAAAGCTTTATCAATATGGGAGCATTGACATCTTGGCCTTTATTTTAAATCCTCCATCATTCTGTGATCCAAAGCAGTAGTCCCAAATTTTTGGTCTCAGAATGGCTTTATACTCTTAAAAATTATTGACCACCTAAAAAAGTTTTGGGAAATGTGGTTTATATCTATTGATGTTCATTATATTAGCAATTAAAACTGATGAAATTTTAATATTTATAAACTTATTTTAAGATATTACCAATAAACCCTTTTATATATTAAACTATGTAGCATTTTTGTGAAATGTAGCTATTTTTTAAAGTAAAATAATTAGAAGAGTGGCATATTTTACATTTTTGTAACGATCCTTTGTATCTGATTAATAGAAAATGACTGAATTCTAATAGCTGGTTCTTCATTAAATGTGTTGCATTATTTTGTTTTAGTTAAAATATATGAAGAAAATATGGTCTCACATGGATATGCAGTTGAAAAAAGGAGTATTTACGTAGTCTTTTCAATAAATATGGATATTCTTTTTTGACACATCACCAGAACCCAACTTAAGATAATTTACTAACAGTTAGTTGAAATCTAAGATCTGAAAACATACTAATGAACATTTTGAAATCTGGTATAATAATATCTGTTGGTATATCTTCCAATTTGAATAGATTCTTAAACTGTGCATAATGTTGTAACATAATGTGCTGGTCATTTGAAAAATATTAGTTCACTGGTTATGTATACCTTGCAATTGATGACACACTTCATTATACATTATCAAAACTTCACATTTATTAATATCAACATTATGTCATCAAAGTTGTTTTTAAACATTGGAAATCTGTCACACACAGCAGTGGATACTAATTTTTCAAAGTTCTAATTTTCTCGTGAAAGTGTGAATTTTTATCATTGGCAACAAATACTGTCATTTGTTTTTCTTGAAATGACTTGATGACTTTATTAATTTTCAAAAAAATGTCTGCTAGATATCCCAAGTCTGGGTAATCATAGTTTTTATGTCTGTCATTCTTTCAGGTTAAAAAAAAGAAAAGATATTCCATGAAAAAAATGGCCAGTTCACCTTTTGACTCAAGCAATGACTAAAGTAACTTTCCTTGGGGAATATTTGCATTTTATTATCATATGCTGCAAAAGTGCTTTATGTGTACTTCCCATTTCATCACATGGAATATTTTCTAAATTAAACACTTATATTTAAGGATTGAGACCTAATAAATTATTTTACTTCCTCATCAAAGACATATTAAGTGAAGTAGCTTTTTTTAACCCTGTACCTTTCTGGTGGCGAGGATAACAATGACTGCTTTGGGTAGTTTAATGCTACTGTTTTCATTTGTGTTAAGGCAAGAGCAGTTTTACCTACCATTGCTTTAGCACCATTAATGAAAATGCCAGTATAGTAAAAAAGGCAAACAATGCATTTTCAAAAACAATTTTATGGCCTTTTGGCTGGAACCGCCATCTTCCAGTAATTCACCAAAATGAGAACACAAAGAGAAAGAGGAGGCACACCTGGTACATGTGCTCCAGGCTGTTCAGAAAACATGGAATTGTTCCTTTGGCCACATACATGTGAATCTACAAGAAAGGCGATATTGTAGACATCAAGGGAATGGGTACTGTTCAGAAAGGAATGCCCCACAAATGTCACCATGGCAAGGCAGGAAGGGTCTACAATGTCACCCAGCATGCTGTTGGCATTGTTGTTAACAAACAAGTAAAGGGCAAGATTCTTTTTTTTTTTTTTTTTTTGAGGTGGAGGCTCACTCTGTCACCCAGACTGGAGTGCAGTGGCACACTCTTGGCCACTCGACCTGCTGGGCTCCAGCGATCCTTTCACCTCAGCCTTCCAAGTAGCTGGAACTATGGGCACATGCTATCACACCTGGCTAATTTTTGATTTATTGTGTAGATGAGGTCTCGCCAAGTTGCCCAGGTGGGTCTCAAACCTGTGGGCTCAGGCAATTCACTCACCTTAACCTCTGCCAAGAGAATCAGTGTGTGTGTTGAGCATATTAAGAACTCGAAGAGTTGAGATAGCTTCCTGAAACACATGAAGGAAAATGACCAGAAAAAGAAGGAAGCTAAGGAGAAAGGCACATGGGTTCAACTGAAGTGCCAGCCTCCCCCATCCAGAGAAACACACTTCGTGGAACCAATGGAAAGAAGCCTGAGCTGCTGGAACCTATTCCCTGTGAATCCATGGCTTGATAGGTGTCAAAAATAAAAGATCTCTGGATCATTAAAAAAACTAGTTTTATGAAAATAAGTTTGACCTTATAGATTCATTGAAAGGATCTTGGATATTTAGTGATCTGTCAGTGACATCTTGAAGTAGAGTCATGATTCAGAGTAATATAATGCTTTTTACCACTTTCATGTGCCACTTTCAGGTGATTTCATTTTGCCTCTCTTCTTGAACAGTGATTTTTAAATAGTACATTTGTTCTGTAGTTACTCTGTAGGAATTCATATTATAGATGAGTTGCTTCCAAATTTATTTTCAAGTTATCTGTGGTTATTTATCTAAAAACCAGAGTGAAATCAGCCAAGAGTTTTCAAGTTTCAAGAGCAGTTCATTTTTCTGAGACATTATGATGATTATGTTTATGTTCTTTCAGAAATCCTATTGGTATGGGAAACCAAGCACAGAGAACAAAGATATCCAGCTCAGTGATATGTGGCAAAGTGATTATTTTGAAGCTGAACCTGTTGGTTTGGTAGCTGGTATTAAGATCCAACATTTGCACAAGGTATTTTTTTCACAGGTCTCTGTTTCTTGATAGGACAACTCAAAGTTAATTAATTTACAATGTATATTTAATGTTTGTCACTGGCCATAACCCTATCTTTATGTAAATTTAAGGTTGTAGTGAGCATATTTACTTTTTTTGGTGAAAAGTGAAATGAGATGTATGCAAATAAAACAAAAATCTGGGTATTTCCTCTCTTCCTTCCTCAGAGAATCTATAGATAATAATGGTGTCTTCTACAATACTCCCACTATAAGAAGTAGAGTCTAGTTGGAACAATGATGATTAGATATGCAAATATTAATTTCTGTTCACAGTTGTAGTTTTATTTGTTCTACAAGCTAGGCATGAGGCTGTTTAACTGTTCTCTTCTTTGTTCAAGTGTTTGGCAAGGACATATTCTTAGCTATTTTATTTTATCTGGATCAGTTGCAGGCATGTATTATATATCAGGTAATCTATACATCTTCTGGCATTCTCTTGCCCCTCAAGGAGCTATTCAAGCTTAACTTGTACTTTTAATCTCACAATTTGTAGAAATTAAAATCCCCTTTTCACAATTTCTGCTAATTATCTGTGTATGTTAAGGAGGAAGGATTGTCTGTGCTTTTGTGGTTTTTTCTGATTCCAGCATATTGTATACTGATTCTAGTTTGGTCACATTGACCCAGATATGAAACTTAGCCTTTTTACTGACCTTTTACATAAATAATTTTCTAAATATCTTTAATATTTAATATATATTGAGGCTTGATGGGGTTGTGTCAAGGAATGCATTAGCTATGACCATTTCCCCATATTTCCTTACCCATTCCTCTTATTTCTCTTATTTTCTCTAAGATTGATCTTGAGATCTTCTGCTAATGTTTAGAGAAGTTCACCTCTTCCCAGATTTGCATATCAAGATTCATGAGTGCTTAGCCAAACCAGGGACCTCCTCAAGAAATTCAACAACTTGTTTCTGAGAAAGTATTATTTTTCAGAAACTGATTGGTATGAGGGATATAATTGTGAACAAGGCAGATAAAATTTTTGTTTTAAAGGAAATTTAAACAAACAATAATTAAAGGTACTTCTGCTTCCATGTAGAATGGAGAAGGTGATGACAGCCCAACACTAAAGATGAAAAAAAAAAAACTAGTAGATTATATTTTAAAAATTATAAAATTAAATAGTTATATTTTAAAAATCTAGTAATTATATTTATCAGATGACTAGAGAAGCAATGTGGACTAGATTATTTTCAGTTCCCAAGAATGACCAACTTTCTAAACTAAACTTATAAATGCTGGCCATTTTCTTATTTGGAGCCATTTGCTGATTCTAACCATGATCAGGCCCAAAACAAGATCTCTACTACAGTAAAGAGAGACATTTGAGGCTATTGGTGGTCATAGTCGACTGGCACGACAGATTAGAAACTTTCAGCATAAAAACATGTGGCCAGTTTTTCCTAAGGGACATTTACTTATCTACAGTGCTACATGTAAGACACTGGGAAACTAAACAATAGATTCTAAAAGGCAGCATGGAATTTGTTAACTTGTGGTGCTCAGAAGACAAAGTCCCACTAGAGAGAGAGCACACAACTGGTTTTCCTCTAAAACATCTGTCAGATTTGGAGCTGAAACAAGCAGGAGGTTAAAAACTAAGTCCAAAACTCCCAAAGATGAAATAGAATCAATTTCCATCTTTTTGAACTGAAGAGATATAGACCTGTACAATATTCTGTCAGAAGATTAGGAGGACCATACTAGAGGTACAGGAATGAACTGGAGGTGTATTGAGTTTTTCTAAACATGCAATTCATCTTTATTTTACTGAATCCCAGATTAGATGGTAGTAATGACCTCTTCCCCTATTTGTTTACTCAAGGAAAGGAGTTACTCTTTGGTAGAAGAGAACAGCTGGAGCCTCTAAGGGCTAATTTATACAAAATGCATGGCAAAAATTAAAAAATTTCTAGACCTGTGAAAAGGCACAAAATAGTGACCCATAATCAAGAGTAAGGACATACAACAGAAGATTTTCATTTAGAAGATTATGTAAATATTGGAGATTTGAAAAGAACTACACTAATATGTTAAGGGAAATATTAATAATATGAACACAAGTATGAAAGTATACTTCAGTAGAGAAATAGAATAATTAGTAAGGATATGAAGATTTGAAAACATGAGTAACTAATATGAACGAATTGACACATTTCATTTGGCAATTGCAGAAAACACATTACTCCCAAGTGCTTGAGCAAAATTTTTTAAAAAGATCATTTGCCAGTCATAATGCACATCTCAGCATAAGTTGAAATCAGAAAATTTTGTTGTCCAGAGTGGAGATTGATTTAAAAGGTGTAATAGAATAATAATTAGAATATCTCAAATGTTTGATCAAAGAAGAATAAAAGCATAATAGAAATTAGAAAATATTTTGAAGTGAATAATAGTAAGACGTGGCATAAAAAAACTTGTGGGCAGCTGGGTGCAGTGGCTCATGCCTGTAATCCCAGCACTTTGGGAGGCCAAGGCAGGAGGATAGCTTGAACTCAGGAGTTCAAGACTAGACTGGACAATATAGCGAGACTTCATCTCTATTTTTTAAAAAGTAAAAACTTGTGAGCTTCAGCTTAGTATTTAGATGATGTGGATCTAAGTACACATGTTAGAATATCATTAATCATAGTCTAAAGTTCCATTTCAATAAGCCAGAAAAAGAGAGCAAATTAAATCCAAAGAAATAAGGAAGGCAATATAAGGAGAAAAATAGAAATCAAAGAAATAAAAAGCAGATATAAAATAGAGAAAAATCAACTTAGTCATCAGTTGATTCTTTAGAAAGATCTATAAAATGGGTACATTGTAAGAAGATAATTTAAGAAAAAAGGAAAACATAAATTACCAATACCAAGTATGAAAAAAATTATAGTACTCCTGACTCTAAACACATAAAAATATGAGTGTATTAGAGAAAATTCATGTAAATTTTACAATGATATAAAAGGTAGAAATAAATGGAAAAGCACAACTTACCAAAATTGTCAAAGAAGACATAGAAAAGAGAAATATCTACCTAAGAAACTGACTTGGCTTCCAGGTAAGATGGCGACGGCATAGGTGGAATTGTGAGATTCTCTGAATGTGAGTTCCCCCAAAAAGACTCTTGCTTTCCTTCCGGCACCCCCCTGCGCAGGGCCCGCGGCCGGGGAGCCCGGGGCCACAGTATCCGGCCCTGCATGGGACTGAGGGTCCCCGGGCCTTGGTCTAATGCAGCTGGCGGTGGGCAGGGGGGTGGGGAAGGAACGCATTAGTCTTTTTGGGAACTCATGTTTGGAGAATCTCACAATTCCACCTATGCTGTCGCCATATTACTGGAACTCTCCTTGTTACAGATTTCTAACTATCTTAAATTAAGTATGTCTTAATAAAATCAAATTTATATGTAGACTTTTAGTCCCCTATGGCAATATTCCTCATTTGGTGAACATATTAGCAATTTGCCTCTAGATGGCACTGGTGATTTATCTGTCCTAGAGACTCAATTGAGTCTTGTGTTCATTTCAGAATGAGAAGCATAGAAGCAAAGGGACCACAATTATAACAAATACCTGTATGCTCTGAGAAAGGGCAGTTTTCTATTTAGCCGGAAAGCCAATGATCCACACAAAAAATTAGGGCTAACATTGATTACACTAGCTATAATGTATTAGGCACTTTTATTTATTAATTCATTGAATTCTTACAATAATCCTGTGAAGTAGAATGGAGCTATTATGTACAATTTGCTCATGAGGAATTTGAGGTACAGAAAGGTTAAGTACCTTTCCCCAAGTTTACAGAGCTGCTAATTGATAGAGCTGAGATTTGAATCCGGATAGACTGGCTCCTGTGCCAACAGTAACTCTTAACAGTAACTCTTAACCATTGTGTTAGCATCCTCCAGCATATGAATGTTAGCTAGTGAGCACTAACAAGTACTCTTTTATTTGGACTATTTCTTTTAGTAAACACCCTGACGTGGTAGGAATTATCTTCTTCATTTTACAGATAAGAAGACACAAGGAGAGTAAGTAAAAAGACCAGTATTACCTGTTAGGAAATGGTGGGGTTGAGATGTAAACCCAGGCTGTCTGATTCTAGAGCCTGCCTTTTTAAGTTCATGTTGCATTATACTGTCTCTCAGAACATGAGAAGGCATAACAATAGGCACATACATATTTATTTCAAGCATGTACACGCAAGTTTCTAGTGCATTTAACCACCATCTCAACTAGAATTTGATGATACGTCTAGTTTCTCTGGTTCCATGCTTGTACCCTGTATTTCTTATGGTTTTTTACCTTGCTCAGCAGTGATGTTTCACAATTTCTTTTTGGTAAGGTTTAAAAATGACAGCAGTGAGATTAAAGACAGATATTAAATATACTATCTCTCTTGAAGTAGCTTGTGTTTTATGTTAATATTGCATAGTGGTAGATTCTTGCTATCAGAAGATACTGTTTAGATATTAATATATGTAGTCTGGGTTGTGATCTGGCTTTATGACGTACTGTTTGTCACCTAACTGATGAGTCTTATTTTCTAATTGTAAAAAGAAGATTGAAAATTGACCTTTTATCCTACTTATTTGGAACATAAAATTTGTTAGTTAATAGAAAAAGTTGGTTAAAGTAGGAAATCATAAAACACTGCACATGTGCCTTAAACACTGTATTATAACATAAAGCATTTAAATACTTATTCATTCATAATGTAGGTGCAAACATTTTTGGAGACCACTGATTGGAATTCTATATCTTTTATGACAATCATTCCTACAATTTATTGCCTATAATTTTCAGTTTGAAGCAAAACTGAGTGAAAACTTATCTAGAATTTCAAACTGTTCCTCAATTTTCAAAATTGCATTGTCCTTATTTAAGTTATTACTAGTTTTTCATTCTCAAGAGTCTTTCCAGAACATTCAACTTAGTTTTCATAGACATAACAGCGTTTTTTCACACTCTATTGTCATTTGTTTATATCATTTTTACTTAAGTTATGTAATTTACTATGAAAGAACTGGCAAAGACTGACTGGGTTATTTTTAAAAATCTCTTGGTTATTATGAAACTCAACTGGTAGGGTCAGGAATTGTGTAGTGCCTACTTTCTGATATGTTCAGCATCAGCTGATGTGTTTTACAGAAGAAATGGAACTCATTAGTTACTTTGGTAGATTGGCTATATGGAAATGAGTTAAGATAGCCTCTTCTGTATGTATCTCATGGGATTGTTATAATGAACAAATGAAACAATATGCAAAGGAAAAAATGAATTGAGTCTAATCGGCTGTACCTTTAAAAAATAATTTGGCTAGTAAATTTTGATTACAAATTATTTCTTTTTTATATCTTTTTAAAATAAAGAGATGACTGTCTCACTATGTTGCCCAGGCTGGTCTTGAGCTCTTGGTCGCAAGCAATCCTTCCACCTTTGCCTCCCAAAGTGCTCCGATTAAAGGCTTGAGCCACCATGTCTGGCTCCAATTATTTCATGATTAGAAATATGAGATTATTTTTCACAATTAGGGCAATGTCTTGAGTAAAAGAAATTCCAAATTTGAATTATAATTTTAGTGTTTGAGGACATTTGCATAAAGATTAAACAGAATGTGCCAACAGTTTCTATGCATCTCATTTGGATCTCATCTCAAATAAATGAGACAGAATTCTGTTCTGTTTAATGGTATTGGGTCTGTCACAAGCTAAGCCTTTATTTGTGTTCAGAAGCTGTGCAACTTTGGCCAGCACTGGAAATACTCATAATATGACTGTGTGTCTGAAGTCACATAGTCTAACTGTTTATACTATAACTGGTTCTAAAGCTAGGGAAAAATTAATATGACCTGACCCTATGTAGATGTTTTCCTATTCTTGTCCTGACTGTTTGTAGGATCTATCAGTATCAATAAGTGATTATTGTGTTAAGTTGAGAAAAATGTCTCTACATTCATGTTATATTCTTTTTTTCTTTTAAATAGGCATTTTATTTGCTTTTAACTTTTATTGTTGTGTCTATTAAGCTGCTATTATATTTAAAAGTTACATTGTGGAGTACATATCTTTATAAAGAGTTTTTTAAAAAGTGGAATAATGGTTCTTTTAAAACTGGGAACCAGTGACATCCTTCTCAAACTAAAGTAATACAAGGGAAATTATGATATCCACAAGTTTGAAGCACACTGGAATTTTGCTATAAATATTTGTTGTAGTAGAGGATTTGGCACAGGATGAATTTGGTTTAAATTATATGAACTGTGTAAAAACATTTAGATGTAAGCCTGGACAACAATAATCACTCAATGAAATTTTAATATGGTAATTTGTAGCTGTTACTCTATGACAACAACTTTTACCAGTACCAGTATGGCAAATATTTAATATTTACTAATGCCAGGCATTGTACTAAAGTGCTTTATATACAATAAATCATTTAACACTCACAGCAACCTTTACCAGCGGGTGCTATTTTTATCTGTTGTTTATGGTTAAAAAAACTGAGTGAACTAACTTGTGTGAGTTCTCAGAAGCAATGAGTAATAGCATTGTCAGGAGAACCAATTATGGCATTCTTTGTACCATAGTCACTTGAGATACTTGCTTACCCTCTTGTATTTGCTTGCTTTCTAAGAGGTTCTACATCTCATTTATTTTGGAAACACAATTAGGTAGAATGAGAAGACTTGTTTTATCTTATCTTTTTCTGAAGTAGTTTTTCAAATGTTTCCTTCTATTATCTAGAAGATAATATTATCTTGAAGCCTTTGAGGAGTAACACCTTCCAGTTAATGTGAGAACACAGGACAGAGAAATTAGAATGAAGTATAGGATTAAAACATAAAATCTAAAGGTGGTAAGTTAGAAGTGTTAGAGTTTACTGTGCAGATGTAACATGAATAAAGTATTCTAGTAACTAGTAGGTACTAAAATGTAGATATTGACCTAATTAGTAAGGAAGGAGATATGTATATTTGCCCAAAACTAGATTGTTCATTTGGAGAAAAGAAAAAGTCTTGCTATAATTGCTTTCCATAAGAGATTATCAAATTTGCATATGCAGAATCTTTATTATTTTTAAAGTTCTTGACCAGAGTGGGACTTTTTCATCACTCTTATCCCATTAATGTTTTATTCTGGTTATTTCTAAATAGGTTCTAAATTTTAACTTGTTTTTTGGTCTAAAATTTTTTCCCTTTCTCTATGGGAGAAATCCCAGTTCTGTGTTTGGGTATTCAGAATAATTCTACATAGGGAGAATTGTATTCAATATTTTATCCCTGCAATTTCCTCTGTATCATGGTAGACTCTTAGTGAATGTTATTGAAGAAATAAGTGAATACTGTAGTTCTCCATCCACTGCTTTTTGTGTGTTTAATTCAAGTCTTATTCTTCTGAATATTTTTCTACATCTAAGAGAGTAATGTATAAAATATGTTACTGATCAAGATTCGGTAAGGATTTTGTGCACCCATACCCTAAAACTTTTCTACAGCTATGGTATCTATCATATAAAAGACATGCTAGAAAAAATATGCACATTTTATTACTTGAATAAAGTGTTAGCCCCTGACCTCTTAACTATGTTGGTTATCTTCCAAGTATACTAGGGACAAATTCTTTCTATTCTGGTCTTAGCTTAAATACCACCACTGCTTCAGTGAGGTGGTATTTAAGCTACCCTCTGAAGGGTAGCCCACACCCTCTGAAGTTGTTTTCATTCTGTCATTCTCTATTTGAGATCAGCGTTTTTGTTTGACAGACAAATTAAGTTCTCCAAACATGTACATGTCCCCTTATATTTCTAATCTTTTCATGGCAATTAGGTTGAAGCCATGGTCTACTGGTCATTAAACTTTGAGGGGAAGTTACTTTTTTGAGCTACTTCTGGACTGACATGGTTAGTAGCCCTCCTCTACTTCTGTTTTAGTTGTGGTGATCTTGAAAATTAGATATTACAGATGGCTGTAAATTACAAGAAGTAGGAAAGTTAAATTCTTATTGCAGTTTATGTAAAGAAGAAATAAATGTCCTTTTCTAACCAACTGAGATTTCAGATTTTTTTAGAACCATAAACTCACAGATTCAAGAAGCTCAACACACTCCAAGCTCATGAAATATAAATAGAACTATACCAAATAACACCACAATCAAATTATTCAAAACACTGATATAAAGAAGATAATCTTAAAAGTAGCAAGGGGTCAGGGAGACATTACATACAGAGGAACAAAGAGAATAATGACAGCAGATCTCTTGTCAGAAACAGTGAAAGCAAGAAGACAAAGTAACAACATTTTAATCTTTAAAGTATTGAAAGAAAAAGCCCCTGTCAATCATTGTCAACCAAGAATTCTATACTCAATAAAAAATACTTTTAAAAAAGACAAAAAAGTATTTTTTTCAGACATACAGGGAAGGAGAACACAGATAGAACTGAAAAGAATTACCAGCAGATCCACACTATATGAAATATTAAGGGAAGTCCTTCACCAAGAAGAAAATGATACTAGATGGAAATATGGACCCATCCAAAGGAATGAAGAGCTCCGAAAATAGTACCTACATGTGTAAATATATATGATATTTTTCTTACTGTTCAGATTATTTTAGAAGGTAATAATGTTTAACCAAAAAGAAAAACAATGTAGTCTGGTTTGTAACATACACATATATAAAAATAAAATGTATGACAGCAATAGCACAAAAGTCAGGAGGGAAGAAATGGGAAAATATTATTGTTATATTCTTATACTATATGTGAAATGATATTACTTGAGTGTAGGTTGTGATAAGTTAAAGAGCAACCACTAAAATAACACAGCAGAGTTATAGCTGATAAGCCATTAAGGAGATAAAATGAAATCATTACAAATATTCAGTTAATCTACAGGAAGACAGAAAAATAGAGAAAAGACAACACATAAAATGTGATGTTGTAAATAGCCCAATTAAATGTCAGAAGTTGTCAAACTGCATAAAAATAAATACTCAACTATATGTTGCTTATAAGAAACATACTTCAAATAGAAGAACACAGAGAGGTTAAAAACAAAAGGATGGAAAATGTCTCCCATGCACTAATCAAAAGGAAGCTAGAGTCATTATGTTAATATCAGACAAAGTGACTATTGCCAGGAGTAAAGGTATCATTTCATAATAATCAAGTACAGTAAGTCCCCTATATACACACCTTCAAGTTGTAAACTTTCAAAGATGTGAATGTGTGTTCACGTTAAATCACGTGAGTTAATTCACATGTCTAATATACATTGTCACATGCATGTATCCTCTACAAGTGGTTGTACTTTTGTGTACTTTACAGTACTGTATAGAGTAGAGTAGTGCAGTATCTTTATTTCAAGCCCAGGATGTCCAGAAGCAAGCGTAAAAGCAACATTGATGTAACTGGTATTGCTAAGAAATAGCAAGCAATAATGGTGGGAACAAAAGTGAAAATAATTGAGAGTGCAGTGAGGTCAAAAGATGGTAGACGTCTCTCATCCTTATAACATGAATTGTTCAACCATCAGCACGATTCTAAAGAACAAGGAAGACATCATAGAACATGTGAAGTCTGCTGTGCCGATGATGTCGACAATAATTTTGAAAAAGCATGGAAATGTGATAGAGGAGATGGAAAAATTTCTCAGTGTGTGGATGCAGGATCAGCATCTGTGTCAAGTCCCGCTCAGCTTAATGCTGATTCAAGAGAAAGGCAAAAGCCTTTATGAAGCTTTGAGGAAGAAACACAGTGAGGTTACACAGGTCATTTTCCCACCACATTATCCCAGAGGTAAAGAAATATTGCTTGGAGAAAGTTGTCACGTTCAGCATTCTTTTGCTGCTCGACAATGCTCTGGCCATCCCCCATTCAGGGACAACTTTCATCCCAGCATCAAAGTAGTGTACCTGCTACCGAATACTGCATTGCTCATCCAACCTATGGACCAGGGAGTTATAGCGACTTTCAAGAAGTATTTACATCATGCTTTTCGTCAGACAGTAAAGGTAAGTAATGAATCAGAAACAACCTTGTGACCATTTTGGAAGGACTATAACGTTTACAAGGCCACAAAAAATGTTGACTTTGCTTGGTGTGAGGTTATGGCTGTCACCATGAATGGGGTTTGGAAGACCTTTTTGCCCACAGTTTGTTCATGATTTTCATAGATTGGAGAAGGTGAATGAGAAGTCCAAAGAGGTCTTCACAACTTAGTGACCCTCATCAAAAAGCTGGAGCTACATCTGCAGAGGATGACTTCATTGAACTCCTTCTGTGCAACACGAAGAGCTTACTCATGAAGACCTGATGGAAGTGGAGGCCCAGAGAAAAGACGAAGAGAATAAGAGGCAGAAGTAACTGAAGGACCAAAGAGAGTCATGATGCAGGAAATGGCCAGTGGATTTTTTTTTTAATTTGAGGAGGCACTGTTTGTTTTTGAGGCACAGAACCCGAACGTAGAATGGTACACAAAGGTTGCAGCATGCAACCCATTGCTACTGTGTCATCTGTGATGAAAAAATGGCTACAACCTAGAGGTCACTGAGTCATTTATTCAAGAGGATAGAATTGAATCCAGCAAGGGACCAGAACTTATGCCATCAACCTCAGGCATTAGTGACAATTCACTTGCCCTCTGTCTCCTGCTGCTGCTGATTCTTCAGCTCTGCCACCTCCCCTTCCTCTCCCTCCTCCAGTCAGTAGCTCTTCTTGCCTGTTCACTTGATGCCAACCCCTGTAGGCCAGCTGTTGTACTGTACTACTGTACTTTTCAAGATATTGTACTGTAAGATTAAAAATATTTTTTATAGCCGGGCTCGGTGGCTCAGCCTGTAATCCCGCGCCTTTGGGAGGTTGAGGTGAGTGGATTGCCTGAGCTCGTGGGTTCGAGACCCGCCTGGGCAAGCGAGACCTCATCTCTACAATAAATCAAAAAATCAGCCGGGCGTGGTAGCGTGCGCCTGTAGTTCCAGCTACTTGGAAGGCTGAGGCGGAAGGATCGCTGGAGCCCAGCGGGTCGAGGCTGCGGTGGCTGGGAGCGGTCACGGCACTCCAGTCTGGGCGACAGAGTGAGACTTCAACTCAAAAAAAAAAAAAAAAAAGAATGAGAAAGTAGGTGATTTGAAATTATTGATCAAGATAGAGAATAGCTATACTCTATAAGAAATAGTTTCTTTAGCAACTTTATGTTTATAATAAAAGCTAGAAGCCACTGTTAAAAAGAGACAAAAGAGAAAAATAATCCTACATTATAACCCACTATTTTCCCAGAAAGCACTAGCTGAATGTAGTAAGGTCTGTAACTGAGATTTATTTTCCTAGTTTATGACACATATGTGCAACATCATTCTATGAATGCTGAATTGTTTGATTGCCTGGAACATCTTTGATTAATTAAAGAACAAAAACTTCTAACAATTGCTTTTCATGGAGTTCAACAAATACTTAAAGATTCTCTGGAGCAGTAAAAGCTCACAAAGTAATAATGTGAAGTATGGTGAAGAAAATTGTAGCCCATGGTGAGAAATTCAGATGGAACTGTCTAGCACCATATACTGTGTCTAGCATGTGAGGGGGAGGAGAAATAAATACTGAATGAACAATACGATTGTATAATCCATGGATACACCTCAGTGTTTGATAAGCAGGAATGCAACATAATGAACAAGTTGGGTTAGATATGCTCAAAATACCCACGAGCTGGTTCCCAGATCTGCCATCTTGTTTGGTGATTGGGCAACCTGTACTCATGAGGAAAGGAAAGACTAATTCTAAGGACACAGAGCTATACCTTGTTACTGTTCTTAAAACGTGCACAATCCATCCTATACTTTCATTTTGTAGTGTTGTTTGATCACCTTATTAACCTGGAATTGCTGTGTGGGCCCTTCCAATGATATTTACAAACAGTCACTCACTGGTAGTTAGTGCTATCTGTTTTGAAAGACATACAGTCTTAGGTTTAGTGAACTTATTTCTTTGACTTTACACGATTTGGTGAACAAACAAGCCAAGATTGTAAAATGTGGTCATCTTGAAAGGTCAGAACTTGTCCATATGGTCAAATCACATGGGGGAGATAGAAATGCTAGTGTCACCATTTGTTGTAGCTCCTTGACCAAGAAGATAGTGAAATAATCGGGCCAAATGTTGTCTTGTCTATTCTGTATCTTCATAAGGCAGAGCTCTCCCCAGGCTCAAATACTACCAGAATTTGAAGTATACAAACAATCTATTAATACTTAATGTGTCCTCTAATAATTTTATCAATATCTTCCTGTTATTTATTATGCCTCTATCTTACAATAACTTTAAAACAGGTTGTAAAAACAATTCTAATTTGCAATATAATAAATTAAAGTATAGAAAATAGAGTAAAGGTTGTCATTTATATATCAAGCATCATGCTTTATGTTTAAATATATTCTACAAATTTAATATTCCTAACAACCAAGAAAGTTAGAAATTACTATGCCCATTTTAAAGGTAAAGAAACTCAGTCTCAGAAAAAGACCATGTAACTCACCCAAGTAACACAGTTAGAAATTGGACTTTGAAATTATGGCTCAAATAAAATGGCTTTATACAACTCTCTTTGATATTGTGACTAGGGCAAATACTATTTTTGTTTTGAGTGTTGTTCATTTTGCTTGGCATCTACTCAAGCTAGAATTTTACCTACCTTACATTTTAAAAGTATGCTTCATTAAAATTGTCTGGCTCCAAAAACTCTATGAAAGCAAATCTAAGGATTATATCTTGAATGAATTAGCTTTAAAAATGCAATAGAAGTGTACTTCCTAGAGAAAGGATAGTATTTGGACTTCACATCTGTAGATCCAGGAGCATTTCTAGAACGTTTAATCTTAGGTTTTAAAGTCTGCGCCATTGGTAAGAGATACAGAGTGGCTCTGAAGAAAGAGAGAAAATGAATGAATCAAGTTGCTCATAGCCTGAAGACAGTCTTTTTATCCCCATATCAATGCTACTGAATCCCTCAAGAAAGTTTATAGTTCTTCCTTTTCTCCTGGTAGCAACTTCTCTCTTAATAAATGCAATCTCTGATTGAACCCAGTAGCCTGTTCATCCCATTTCTTTTTCCTGCTCTGTTAAAACAAGAGAAAATAAAATCTTCCATTCCCATTCCTCTGTGATCACAGCAGTGAAGTAGGGTTTATTCTGAGGAGGCCATTTGAAGCAAGGAGAGTGGGCTGATGGATCAGGCTTTGGAGAATGACACACTGTCCTCTAAGAAAGCATTTACCAAGCCAATATCATAAGGATCTCTTTGCTCTTTGTTGCTTTCATATGATTGGGGAAACCAATTTCAATAAAAATCATTTTAGTTAATCTTTCCTGCATGACTTGCTTTGCATGAATGTAAATCTTACCAAGTCAACACTCAAATGCTACAAGGAGTACTTATTCTGCCATACCAAACTGCCTGAAATGATTTGCCCAGAGAGGATCACACAGAGTAAGAGACTAAACCCGGAATGAATTTTCTCATTCCTAAAGCAATGTTCTCAACTCTGTCTTTTTTTTTTTTTTTTTTTTTTTTCCCTAATAAAATTGTTGCAACTAATTACTGGATTAGAGAACATAAGACTATGCGAAAACTTCCCCAATGGCAACAAAGGTTAAACAAGGGAAAAGGCAAGATGCATTTGTGTGTTGATTACCAGTGGAGGACAAAAGTCTTTTTGAAAATCATGTCCTTTTCCAGCAATAAGCTCGTATAATAGATCCCCACCTTTGGAGACTCAAAGGCTTCAGGGCTGTACAAATAACAATAATCAGACCGGAAACTGTTAAAAGCATAAGACAGATAAACTCAATGAGAAACCTTCAGAGGGACAGAGATAAGCATTGCATTAGAGGAAACACGTCAATGAAGTTATTTCACTCAGTAGGCTATGTTTTTTTCCTTGAAAAGAGGAGAAAGCACTAATTAGAAACAGAAAATGAGTGTTCATTTTAAACAGAGAGATGAGTCCCATTGAAGGCCTGTCTGCCTGGTAGCCTCTTGCCTTCCTTGCACAAATCACACCCTGTGCTGTAGCAGCTTGCCTATATATATATATATTTTAAAGCTGGAACCAAAAACTTGGTGTCAGTTAGGTAGAAAAGTAAATGTTAAGTGTACATGAAAATTTGAAATGAGGGAAAATGCATTATTGAAACATGTTCAGATTTAAAGTTGGGCTGTCAAACAGCAACAGATAGAACACTGATTCATTTCACATTGCTTCATTCAGGTCAAAGAAGTTACCAAATAGAAAAAGAAAAGCAATGCCAAAGATTTCCACTTAATAAGTCACCTATTCCAGAGCCCCACCAGGACTTGGCCTCTGTTTTTAATTCACCTCTTGAGAGTCTTGATTGCTTAGGAAAAATATTGAATGACTCCCTGATGTAGATAAATGTTGTTTTTCTACCTCGACACCAGGTATGCTTCTTTGAGTCAGCTCATTATTTAAGCAGCTTTATTGAGGTATAATTTACATAACATAAAATTCATTCATTTTAATTTGATAATTCAATGATATCTAGCAAATTAACAGAGTTGTACAAACATCACCATGATATTTTCTCTCTGTCTTTGGCTTTCTGCAGTTTAGATATAATATACTTCGTTGTGTTTTATTTGTATTTTTTCTTGTTTGATGTTTTCTGTTCCTAAATCTGTGAGTTTTTGTCTACCATTAATTTTGGAAATCTTTAGACCTTTATTAATTCAAAGATTTCTTCCATTTCATTCTCTTTCTTTTTCTGATATTCCAATTATGCATTTTCCTTTTGCAATTCTTCTATAGCTGTTGGATATTCTGCTCTTTTTTTTTTTACTTTTTTCTCTTTGCAATTAAGTTTGGGATATGTCTATTGACCTCCCATCAAGCTCACTGATTCTTTCCTCAGCTGTGTCAAGTCTACTGATAAGTCCATTGAAGGCATTCTTCATTTCTGTTTCCATGGTTTTGTTTGCTAGAATCTTAGTCTGTTCTTTCTTAAAGTTTACATGTCCCACATTATCCATCTTTTTGCATGCTTTCTTCTTTCTTCATTAAAGACTTTAACATGTTAATCATAGTTATTATTCATAACTGTAGTTATTCATAGTAATATTATTATTCATAACCACAGTTATTATCAACTGAATAACTAACTCTGGTAATTCCAACATCAATGTCATGTTTCAGTCTAATTCTGATCATTGTTTTGTTTCTTCAGACTGGTTTTTTTTTTTTTTTTTTTGCCTTTTTGGTCTGCCTTGTTATTTTTTTGTTAAAAACAGGATATGTTTCTGGGCAATAAGAGCAGAAGTAAATAGATCCTTGGTGTGAGGACTTATGGTAACCTGACTACAATACAGGCTATGTTTTATGTTTAATGATTGCTGTTGCTATAGTTATCAGAATCTCTAAATTTCTCTGGTGTTCTTGTTTTTGTCTTTTCTCTTTACCTTGGGTTTCCTTACATACTCCTCCTTAGAGAGAGTCTGTTTCCTACAACTCTTTCAGATGTCTTCCACTATGATGATCTTGAAGATTTGTTGCTATGATGATTAGGTATGAAGGAAGAGAAACATTTTGTAACCTTATTATTAAATCTCAGTCTTTCAGTGGACCCATGTCTTGGAGCTTTTGTTCCACATCCTCTGCTCCATTCTTTGACCGCAGCATTCCCAATTTATTTCACTGAAGTTCTGACCCCCATTTCTAGTTTTTGTTTTTGCTGTTTTGTTTTGTTTGCTTGTTCATTTATGTTTTTGTTTTTTGTTCTGAGATAAAACAGGAAGACTAGAAGGGACCAGAGCAGGAAGAATGACTTTTATCCCAACTGAGGTAAGGCTCTTCTTTTCTGGAATACAAGCATTATTATGAGAAGGTTCTAGGTATATTTTGCAATGATCACTCTATTAGTCTACTCAGGCTGCTATTACAAAATACCCTATATTGGGTGACTTAAACAACAGACATTTATTTCTCACCATTCTAAAAGCTAAAAAGTCCGAAATTGAGGTGCCAGCTGATTTAGTTCCTGATAAGGACTTCCTTCCTGGCTTGCAGATAGCTACCTTCTATCAGTGTCCTCACATGACAGAGAGACAGCTGTCTCTCTCTCTTCTTCTTAGAATGCCACTAATTCATCATTCACTACTTTATCTCAACAGTGTGGGTGGGCCTCATCCAATCAGTTGAAGGCCTTAGGAGAAATAACAGGACTGCTGAGGAGAAAGGAATTCTGTCTCCAGATTACCTTTGGATTCAAGACTGGGACACCAATTTCAAACTTGAATTTCAAACTTGCTGTCAGTGTGTGTGTCTTAATTTGTATAAATGGAGTAATAAAATATATGGGCTTTTTGCATCTTGTTTTACAAAGCATAGTATTTTTGAGGTTCATTCATGTTGCAGCATGTTTCAGTAGAATTTTTCTTCTTATTGTTGAATAGCATTTTAAGTATTATACCACATTTTGTTTATTCATTCACTAATTGATGAACATTTGGATTTCAATTTTGAAGTATTATTAATAAGATTATGTTCTTGTCTTTTACATGTATTCTTTTTAAAGAAAAAGACTACTTTTCCTTTTGGTATGCAGTTCTACTTTAACACATGTATAGACTTATGTTACTACCACCACAAATAAGATACATAAAAGATACATAAAATAAGATACATTGCCACAAAAATTGCCTTATGGCATCTCTTTATATTTATACTTGTCCCTTAATCTTAACTCTGGCAACTTCTGATTCATTCTCCAACACTATAGTTTTGTCTTTTCAAGAATGTCATACAAATAGGATCATATGATATAATTGCCTTTTTCATCCAGTATAATGCCCTTGAAATTCGTTCAAGTTGTTTTATGTATCACTTGTGAGTTCCTATTTTACTGCTGACTGGGTGCCATTGTGTAAGGATATAGGAAATACCAAAATATTTTCCAACTATGTAATAACACAATTCAAGCCGGGCTCGGTGGCTCAGCCTGTAATCCCGTGCCTTGGGAGGCTGAGGTGAGTGGATTGCTTGAGCCCGCGGGTTTGAGACCCGCCTGGGCAACTTGGTGAGACCTCATCTCTACAATAAATTAAAAAATTAGCCGGGCATGGTAGCGCGCGCCTGTAGTTCCAGCTACTTGGAAGGCTGAGGCAGAAGGATCGCGGAGCCCAGCAGGTCGAGGCTGCGGTGGCTGGGAGCGGCCACTGCACTCCAGTCTGGGCGACAGAGTGAGACTCTAACTCAAAATAAATAAATAAATAAATAAATAAATAAATAACACAATTCTATTACTGATAAAGCAGTGTTGATGTTGCTAACTAGAACTGTCTATATTTTTAACTTTTCCTTCAGTTCCGTTGGGTTTTTAAATTTTATTTTGAATCTCTATTCTGAGGTACTTACTCAATTAATGCTATTATGCATTCTTGGTGACTTTACTTTTTATTATCACATATGTAACTGGTAATTCTATTTGCTTTCAATCTATTTTGTCTAGTATTAATATAGTAATTCTAACTTGCTTTTGATACATATTTATAATGACATATCTTTTTTTATCCTTTTGCATTTTACCTAAATTATATTTGAAGTGAGTTTCCTGTAGATATCATAAAAGTATGCTTTATAAAATTCATTCTACCTTTTATTTGATGTCTTTAGACAATTTACATGTAATGTAGTCATTGATATTTTTGGATTTAGGTATACTCTTTTACCACTGTCTTTTTAATTGCTCCTCTTGTTGGTTATTTCATCTTTTCTAATTTCTTTTGGGTTGTTTGAAATTTTTTATTCTATTTTAATTTATCTATTGTGATTTTGAATTTTTTTTGTATAAATTTTTAGTGGTTGTTCTACAGATTGTAAAGTATGTAATTTCTCATAGCCTATTTAGAATCAATATTTTATCACTTTAATTAAATTGTAGAAAACTTACTATTCCTCATCCCGTCTGCTGTAAACTACAAATGACTTATATATGATGTCTATCTACATTCAAAATTCTGTCACACAATATTATACATTTTGCCTTCAAACAACATATATTTAAAAGAATGTAAGAGGAAAAAATAGCTTATTAAATGTACCCAGATATTTACTATATCTGTGAAACTTTTCCTGTTTTCCTGGTGTTTAAGTTTTCTTTTAATATGATTTAGTTTGTAGATGAAAAATTCTTTTAGGCAGGTAAATGGACTATTAACTATATTAGGTTTTCTTCTTATGGGAATTCTTTTATTTTCCATCAACTTCTGAGAGATGTTTAGACTGAAAAAAAGTTCTGGGATGGCAGTTCTTTTCTTTCAGAAATGAAAAAAATTAGGATATTTATCTGCCTTCCATGGTTTCTAATGAGAAATTAGCAGTACCCAAATCATTTTTCCCCATAAGTAACATGTTACTTTTATCTAGCTGCTTTCAAAATATTTTTCTTTGCTTAGCTTTCAGTTTGACTATGATGCATCTGGCATTATTATTCAAGTTTTATCATTTGGGGGGGTTATTCAGCTTCTTGAATCTGTAGATATATCCCTTTCACCAAATTTAGAAACATTTTAGCCAATATTTCTTTGAACATTTTCTTCTAGCATCACATTTATTGTCCCCTTTTTCTACAGCTCTGATGACACTTGTTAGAACTTTTGCTGGTCACTGAAACTCTGTTTGTTAGTTTTTCTGTTTTTTCAATTAGATAATTTTTATTTATCTAACTTCAAGTTTACTAAATCTTTCCTGTATCATCTACATTGATAAGTTCATTCAGTGAATTTTTCATTTCAGTCGTATTTTTCATTTTTAAAATTTCTACTTTGTTCTTTTTATCTTTTACTTCATTGCTAAAGCTTTCTGTTTTGAGTTTTGTTTTTAAAATGTTCATGATTACTCTTTTGAGCATTTTTTTACAAAGTTGCTTTTACATTTGTCAAATAATTCTAATATCTGTGTTATCTCATCATTGGAGTTACTTGATTTTCTTTTCCCATGGGAGTTGTAATTTTATAATTATTTGTATGCCAAGTGTTTTAGACTGTATCTCGGATATCCTGAATATTATGGTATGAGATTATGGGTCTTGTTTAAATCTTATACAAAATGTTGATTAACAGGCACTTTACCTGATTAAATTTAGTTGACAAGTTTCAACCTGCTTTTTGGGCTGAGTTTTTAATATCAGTTCAGTTTTCAAAAGTGTTGCAGCACTATCCAGATTATCTTACCCAGGAATCACTATGGGTCCCGATTGGAAGTTATCTAAAATGATCTAAGCTATCTAAGATAGTCTAAGCTATCTCTTAGATTAGTTCTCAAAATCCTTGGATATCAATTAGCATTTGCATGCTGAGTTTAAAACTTCACAACTAGAGTTGTTTCAATTCTCCATCTCTATTACATCTCTGGTATTTTCTGATTCTCTGAGGCACCTCTTCTTGGTCCTTTGACCAAAATCTAACATTCCCACTACTTCAATACAGCAATGAGAAGATGGAAAGAGAAAGAAAAAAGCAATATATATAGTTTGGTCCCATCATCTTGGAATTGCAACTCTACCATTAGAGAGAAGTTTCTCCTCTTTCAGTGTTTGGGCCCTTGTAGTCCACTCTTGCTGGTTTCTTTTGCAACTGCTGCCACTGTAGGATTAGTTAGAATCTGAAAGAGTGGAGACAAAGGAAAGAAAAACTAATTGGATTTCTCCCACTTTCTTTTAGGAGCTCCATTTTCTGCTTTTCAAATCAGAACTAGAAATTTTGCCTGGATATCTCTCTGTACCACAGCGCTCACTTCTAGGTTTTGATTCTAAAAGCAAAGACAATCACTGACATCAATAAAGAAGGCCACTACAAAGAGATACAATATTCAATTCTAAATAACTGGAAGCTCACCTGTCAAGTAACATAATCTTGAAATCTATCTATCCACTAAAATTTACAAAACTACAAAGAGAAATAGCCAACTCAACAATCACAAAAAAAGTTCATAATATTGTTTTCCTAACAAGTAGCATATTAAAAGGTTGAATATTAGTAAGGATATAGAAGATTACAAAACTATAATTTGGTCTGGTTTGGTGGCTCAGCCTGTAATCCCAGCACTTTGGGAGACCAAGGCAAAAAAAAAAAAAAAAAAAAAAACCCAAAAACTATAATTGCCTGAGCCCGAGGGTTCGAGACCAGCCCGGGCAACTTGGTGAGAACTTGTCTCTACAATTAAAAAAAAAAAAAAAGCCGGGTATGGTAGTGGATGCCTGAAGTTCCTGCTACTTGGAAGCCTAAAGCAAAAGGATCGCTGGAGCCCAGCAGGTCGATGCAGGGATGGCAGTGAGCATGCCACCACACTCCAGCCTGTGCGACTGAGTGAGACTACACCTCAAAAAAAAAAAACAAACAAAAAAACTATAATTTAAAAGCTTGATCTAATGTTCTTATATACAAAACTGCAAAAAAAAAAGCATGTGTCCTGTGTCCCTTTAAAATAATATATGAATATTTATAAACTTAAATATTAATTAATTCCAAAGAATTGGTACTCTGACCACAATTCAGTAAATAATTACAGAGCATCTACTGCATACCTAAAGACCCTGGCATCAATAATGAAAGTAGTGCACACTAAAATTCCTTTAGAAATTGTAATAAAAACAATAGCTAGAAAAATCTATGTGTTTAAACATTAATAAGCACTCTTTTTAAAACTGTTGGAAATATTGACCAAAATAGATCCTTTGGAAAGGAAGTTGGTACTATCTAGTAAGGTTGATGATGTTTATATCCTGTGGTTCCAAAATTCCACTAGCAGGTATATACTCTAGAGAAAATCCTGCATTTGTACAATAAAAAAATACTGCAAATTGTTCAAAATGTTAGATGTTATGATAATAAACTAGAAAGACTCCAAATGCCAATCAACAGTAGAAAAGATAATGTATCTGTAATGCAATACTATACAAAGTAATATATGTGAATCAAACTTACACAAAACAAAACAAAAAATTAATAGTAAAAGTTGATATGATACTAAAGCTTACATGGAAAAGAATTGACAAGAAAACACTGAGAAATTAAAACTACAAGGAAATCAAACTCTACTAGACATTGAATCATATTATAAAGACTCTAATTAAACCAGTGTGGTACTGGTGCATTACTAGACAAACAGACCAGTGGGATTAAATATAAAGCCCTGAAACAGACTCAAGTACATGTAAAATAAATGTATATTTAGTATATAATAAAAGTGGCATCTCAAATCACTGGAACAAGGTTGACTTTATAATAAATGACGCTAAAACAACTATTGATCCACTTGGAAAAATATAAAAGTGATCTATATTTTACACTATACACAAAAGTAAATGTAAATGTTTTAGAGATCTACATATCAAATAAGCCACTTAAATATGAGAAGAAAACATGAGTAAGCTACCCTTTAATTTCATTGTAGATAAAGGGTCTCTAAATATGACTCCAAACCCAGAGGCAATAAAATTAGTAAAGTGAAAGTTTGACCACATAAAAATCAGAATTTTGCATGGCACAAAATACCAGAAATAAAGTAAAAAAGAACTGACAACTGGAAGAAAATATTTGTGACATATACTACATGCAAAGGGATAAATTTCTAATACAGTCATGCACTACACAATGCCATTTTAGTCAACAGTGAACCACACATACAATGGTGGTTCCATAAGAATATGATGGAGTTGAAAAATTCCTCTCTCCTAATGACATAGTAGCTATCATAACATTGTAGCACAATGCATTACTCATATATTTGTGGTAATGCTGGTGTTAAAAAACCTACTACACTTTCAGTTGTATAAAAGTATAGCACATACAATTATGTGCCAGACTTAATAATCGATCATGATACTAAATGATTATGTTACTGGTTTAGGTAATTACCATCCTGCACTGTACTATCGTTATTTTAGCATGTACTTCTTTAACCTATGTAAAAAATAAAATTACAGTAAGCTAAGGCCAATTTATTATTGAAGAAAGAAAGATATTTTTTGTAAATCTGTTGTAGCCTAAGTGCATAGTGTCTACAGTAGGGTACAATAATGTCCTATGCCTTCATATTATCTCACCACTCACTCAGTGACTCACCCAGAACGATTTCCAGTCCTGCAAGCTCCATTCATGATAACTGCCCTATACAGGTGTGCCACTTTTTAAATCTTCTACAACCTGCTTTTATGGTAACTTTTCTATGCTTAGATATGCTGTATGGGTGTGTAGCCTAGGAACAGTGGGCTACAAAATACACCTGAGGTATGTAGTAGGCTATACCACATAGTTTTGTGTAAGTAGACCCTGAAATGTTTGCACAATGACAAAATCACCTAGCAACACATTTCTTAGAATGTATCCCTGATGTTAAGTGATGCATGACTGCAATTTTGGAACTCTTAAAAATTGAGAGACAGAGAATCAAAATCTTGGTAGAAAACTCTAAAAAGATCATAAACAATTCTAATACAAAACAACATTAAAAAGCATTGAAAAATATGAGAAAATGTCCAAATTTGATCATAATAAGACTTGCAAATTAAAACACTGAGCTACCATATTCCATTTAACAAATTGGCAAAAATTAAAAGTATGGCAACACATTCTGTTGACCAGCTGTGGGTGAACCAGTACTCTCATATATTGTTGATGGAAATGCAAACTGGTATAACTTTTCTGGAAGGGAAAGGGAATTTGGCAACATATATACTTAACCTTTGAACCAGCAGTCACTTTCTAGAAATCTACCCTGAAGATACATTACCGACACTACAAAAATAGATATCACAAAGTTATTGATTGTAACATTTTTATAATTGCAATATATTAAAAACAATCTAAATGCACACATTTATGATTGTGGTTGAATGATCTACAATACATCCATTCAATGGAATAATATGCAGTTGTAAACCAAAGTGAGAATGATTGCTGTTTGCTGAGAATCAAAATCAATATGAAGTGACTTTGAGGATACATTTTATGTGAAAATAGCAGAGTACAAAAGAATGCCTATACCATGCTATCCTTCATGTATAAAAGAAGATGATATAAGAAAATAAATATGTATCTGCTCATGTGTATAAAAGAAAAGTATCTACAGAGAGTGAAGGGGAAAGGTGTTAAAAGAGTGTAAACAAAGATGAACAAGCATGAGGAGAATGCAACACCTCTCTGTTCCCTTTTGTGTAGCTCTCACTCTAAGAACCATGGTCATGTTTCATATGACCCAATAAGAATCAACTAAGATCATACAACATTTGGGAAACTCGACTGAAATACAAACAGTAACAAATGCACTGAGCTAAACTATAAATAAATAATATTTCCACACAGAAAGGGGCAAAGAATAATTAACCTAAGTAACTTAAAAAAAAAACACCCCTATATGTTAGCTATATGGTCAGGCTAATGACAAAGAGAATTATACAGTTCTCTTGTCAACAAATTTGTTTCTCTCAGAGGTATGGATAATTTACTCTTGTCAACAAATTGGTTTCTCAGAGGGTATGGATAAGTAATTTATGAATTATTTTATGTATGTTCTAAGATTAAACAAATAGGTAAACATACATTATAAATAATGAGTCGGGTTTTTTATTATTAAAGAAATGAGCTACAAATAACGAAAGGGGGAAGACAAGAATGAACTCTTTGGTGTTTGATTGGAATCAAAGGTATTAGTATGAACTCATGGGTGTGTGTGTGTGTGTGTGTGTGTGTGTGTGTGTGTGTGTGTGTGTGTTTCCTAGGTCTATTGCTGCGAACCCTGAAAGTAATACTAATCCAAAGCAATGAGCATACCTAATATCTAGATTTTAGTTTCCAAAATCCAAATACTATTCCTCAATAAAAGTAACCAAAGCTCCTTGGAAAAATGGTTGATTCCAGAACTGAGCAGGAAACATATAAGATAACAGCCTAGAACATCTGCAATGTCAGAAAATAAGAAGTTGCTCAAAAAAAGTTGAGAGTTTGTTAAAAGAACACAGACACCATCCTGAAGAAACTCTGATAGCCAAAACTGGAACAATTTGAGGAAAATGAAGAACATAGAGAATATCAGTTTTATTTTGGAATATAGAGAATGAAATAAGCATTCATTCCATTCTAATGTAAATAATAAAATAAATATATAGAAGAAGAAGAAAGAATTTGCAGAAGAATTCCAATTCGTAAATGTAGAGGAATGAAGGGAATACAAAAATCACCCTTAGGCAGATACCACATCAGATAGTTATTGCATGCAAGATCTACCAATAGATGAAAAACTAGTGAGTAAAAGGTTGAGGAGGAACAGGATGTTTTTATAGGTACTGATTACAAAGGCAAAGATCTTAACTTTATATTAGAGAATCTGAAAGATACCACTTTCATCTAGTAATCAGACATATTGACATCATTCACTCTCTGACATAATGAACAAAATTACTTATGTCACATACCAAAGTAATCTCAATCTAATGATAAGAAAACATTTTTAAAAATCAAAATTAAAACATATTCTATAAAATAGCTGAACAGTACTCTTCAAAAGTGCCATCAAGTTCAGGAAACACAAAGAAAATTTAATATATAGGCTGCAGAGGACTCTGGGTATTATGAAGCTAAAGTCAGTGTAAACATTTATAATAAATGCATGCCTTTGGATTGGAACCTGGAACATAAAAAAGAACACTAGTAGAAGTAATGATGAAATTTTAAAAGGTCTGTAGTTCACGGTAATAGAATTTTTTGCAATGTTAGTTTCCTGGTTGTGATAATTGAACTATATGAGATGGTAACTTTAGGGGAAGCTAGGTTATGAACATATTATGCAGGAACTCTTCGCACTATTTTTGTAACATTTTTGTAAGCCTGAAATCATTTCTAGATAAAAAATGCTTTAAAAAATTATATATTTAGGGTCACAACATTCTCAATAACACTATTAAATATCATGAGGAAGTGGCAAATATAAAATGTAGGCTGGTGGTGACATTTGAGGGTGACGGCATGGGAAATGGATTAGGGAGGGACACTCGGGGCTTTAAGGGTAATTTTAATATTTTTATTTTTAGAATGGTTGTAAATACAGGAAGGTTCATTTTAAATGATTATTTTATATCTTCTATATATTTGATTTTTTTAAATCAATGCAATAGATTTAATAAATACAAATATGTGAGATTCTGGCATAAATATAAAGGGTTGACATGAATGCCAGCTCATTTGTAGCTATTTGAAGTTGCGTTGAATTAAATCAGAATACTCCTAAAAAGACCTTTCCGTGTCTTTTAATATAAAGTGTTAGGTTTGCTTACACCTCAGTTTGGAGATCCCTAATATGAGTTGGCTTGCATTTGCGGATAGTAAAATCTTGGCAATAATGTCTTTTAGTTCTGAATGTGGTGTCGGTGGAGAAAGAGGAACAGTTGGAATATTTGCCTATGGATACAATTTTAAGAAGAGCAAATGGAAGCGAGTACTTATTGGCACACACTGAGAAAAAATCCCCTGCAGTGAGTCTCAAGGTACCCAATTAAGATAAAATTAAATCATGCAAATATTGATCCAGTTAAATTTGCCAGGGGTAAGTCTTATTATCAGTCAAATATTTTTATATCAAACAGCAAGCAAGTGTAGAAAAACTAAAAATTTTATATATGTCTATAGTTTTTTAAAACAGAGGAACAGTAATAATAGAGAAAAGCGTATTTCATTTCACTTTTATTACTCGCATTGGTAATTGACTTGCAATTTTTCTTATTATGACTAATTACAATTGAAATTTCAGACTCCTTTACAGGTGTTTAACACTCATAGATAATGCTCTACCCTCAAAAAGCTAACATTCTGTTTAAATAAGATGCACAAAATTTTAGGCAATGTGCACATAATTAATTACACAAAACAGATCACAAAACATCCACAAACAACACAATGGCACATGGCTCTGAATGTTCCTAGAAAAGAATACTCATGATTCCATTGATCAAAGTAATTGACTGTATTTTCACCCTGATTGAAATTATATTTGGGGGAACTTCATTCCAATTGAAATAGGAAAATGTGTTTAATTATACAAGTGTGTTTGAATGAAGGCAAGTCCAAAGTTTTTTTTTCTTCTTCTTTAAGGATATAGTTTCCAAAAGCAAAAGTCTCCATTAAAAAGTCTGCATAAAGCAAACTCATAAAAATAGTTGTTCCACAAGAAAAGTATGAACAATTAGCCATGAATCTGCTTAATGTTGTCTTCATTGTTGAGGTCATTATTCTAAGTTATCAGCTATCATCTAAAAGGTTTTTCTAATTTAAAAAAAAGTAGTTGATTTCTCTCAAGTCTACCAAATCATACACATCTGTGTGAGTTCAGACTGTGTCAAAGCAATCACCTTTGGAAGTCATGTCTCCCATTGATGTTGACCCTTGATTAAATACTTTTGGAGTTCCTTTTTTGGAATTGCACTCACAGCTTACAACACCTTCAAGGAAAATCCTATGGAGAAGACTGTTCGTTGTTTGACAGTAGATATGATTTTTGGAAAGAAAGTTATGTGGATTATGTGGAGTCCAGCTCAGTGTATAAAATGAGTGATGAATCTGGTTAATAGGATTCTGGGCTAAGCATGAGGCACGATTACAAATGGTTGCAATTGCCCCCCAGGGCATTTCAAATGGACTTCACACAAATGGCACCTTCGTGAAAATGAGCAAATACATTTCCAAAGAGCCCATTGTGAAGGATACTATTTGTTTGTCTGCATTAGTTATGGTATTGACATTTCCACAAACGACACTTTATAATTCCTTGCAGTGCAGTAGGGTTCACTTTCCTGAATGGATGTTGTCTGAAGGCCACTCTGCTTCTGCTAGGTCAGGGCTCTTCCTGCAAGTCTTTTTGGCCAGCAGGGAAGGCCCACCCCCATCAGCACGGTGACCACCCTGGAGGATGGCCTTAAGTTTCCATTTCTTTTTTCTAGCCTGTGTGGGATGCTTAATATGAAAGCTGTCCTTTGCCTCACACAGCCGTAGCCTAGAGGCAACTGGAAATCAAGACACTTCAAACAGGTGAAGTAGATGACAGTGAAAGCTACAAGGTCACCTAGTCCCCCCAAACCCACCAATTGGTTGAAATTTGACTAAAATGAAAAGGAAAACAAGTTTACTAAAGGAAGATATCCTGCTGGGGGTCATTGAGAAGCAGGGCAAGGGCTATTTTCACCCAAAGAAGTGAATGACATGCACACACACTTTAGTTTCTGTGGAAAATCAGTTGACAGAAATTTTTCTCCCCCGGCTCTGACAGCGACTTTTCTCCATAACACCCTGCCGCGTCCCCCTCTAGGTGTCCTCTCCTATCCAACCTGGCTGTCCATCCCTGAGAGGCTACAGTGCTTAGGGCAATTGGTAGCTCTGATCAGGCATAACCTTTCTGATTGTCGGCTTCCTTTCCTTGTCACTCTCTGATTCTAAAGCTAAAGATAGAGCCAGTTTCTCTCCTTTAGCTTTTCAAATTCTTTCCTCATGACTCCTCAGGTGGCACTGTGAGAAGGTTAAGTGCAGGATCTGGAATCCCAGCCTGACTCCTTAATAGCCTTACGATCTACCTCACAAAAGTGTTCCGAGGGTAAAATGAGTTAGTGCGCATAAAGCTTGCAACACGGTGCTTGGCCCAGAACAGGCCCTCAGTGAATGTTAGTTATTATTACGATGATTAATACTTTAGTTTCACTGTGTTCAGCAAACACAACCTCCTTATGTCAGCACAGTACAATCCCCTCAGTACACGTCTCTAAGGTCCTGGTCCTACCCTTTTCTGCTTGCGCTTAGGCCCCTGAGGAGGAGGGAAGAGGAATGTCTGTCACCTTCCAAGACTTTTATCTGGAACAGGCTTTATCTCTTTCACTGTGGGGATTTTCCCCAGGCTCTTTTGTCCCTTATTTCAGAGCTTATTTTGCCTTCCCTTTTGTGTTGCATTTGCTTCTATAGGGGGGTAGAGTTGCCCTATTTACAAGAGTAACTGTCACCATGGTAACTTGGTATTTTGATACAGGCATGAAACAATTCTCAGGGAAAAATAGGTCCCTTATTTTTCAGCTTTGGCATGTAGATATATGGGAATCAAAATACTTGCCCAGCATTATAGAGCTGGTTCAAATGTCAAAGCAAAGAAACAAGTTTTGTTGATATTTTAAATAAGTATTGAGCGACCACAGCACGGTGTCAATTGAGCAGAACATTCTCACAATTAATTTCTGCCTCTTAGGCACGAACGCCCGAAGGCTTCATGACATATACTTTGGTGAACTCATTCTCTGAATGAAAAAATTGGTACCCATGGTTGGACAATGAAATATTTTGCTCATTCACATGCCAAAAAAATGTTGTGAAAAATGCCAGTTGGAGTTTCTGAGATATTTTTATTGTTTATTGAGAAGGAACAAGAGAGAACATTTGAAAATCAGCCTGCTGCTAATGATCAGAGAAATGTGGCACTGTACATACCACTTACACAGTGTGCATGAAATGAGGAGAGGTTGGTTTTGATTATTGAGTGCCTACTGTGTGCCAGACTCCCTATTACGAACTGCTAACATAGATTAATGAACTGTCACTCCTATCTTTGCTACGTTTCATTTGATGAGGAGATAAGTAATTATCATACAGTATGATATGTCTCTACAAAGATAGCTACAAAAATGATATAAGAGAAGAAGAGGAAAAAGATCTCATAGAGATGAATTTTGAGCTGTGTTTTTAAGGATGACCTGCTGGTGAAATTAGAGGGAGTGGACTTTGCCCATTAGGTCCTGGCGAGACCACCGTAGAATATATTTACAGACCATGAACTTTTTTCTTCTCTCGCCAAACAAGGGCAAGCATAATCTCTACTTGGCCATATTCCAGCGACCTCAGGGTTCCTAAGACTGGGCTTGCTGACAGACCCTTCCAGAATTCCCATGCTGAACTATGTTCAGTCTGCTAAATGTGCCATTTTTTTCTCCTCATTTTTGCTCATCTTGCTTTACCTACCTGAAATCTTCCTGTTGTACTGTGCCCCCTACCCTATCCATTCAGCATGTATATTTCCTCTCATCCACTTTTGTTTCCTTCAGGCCTTGGCTCCAGTGTTTCTTCCCTGGGGTAACCTTTGTTGACTCTCAGAGAGTGTCCTATTTCTATTTGCTCCTGAAATATCCTCTACTTACCTTTACATTGGTGCTTATAAAGTTGTTTTGTCTTTGCCTATTTTCTGATTTGACTCATTCAATTAACTCACTCCCCTCAGGAGGAAGCAATGGGTGTTGTTCCCCTTCATATTCCCAGAGCCTTACATAATGCTTATTAAATAGATGTACAAATGAAGCTGAGAAAACACTGACTATTGTCACTACTCAACAAGAAAAACAACTACCTTGTCCCATAATGTTTTCTTGGATTTGTTACAGTGAGCCTTCCTGCAAGGTATGAGTGGCTAAACAAAATGAGACATGAAAATCCCTATTTATTTCATTTCGGAGTAACATCTTATTTTGAAATAATTTCAAACTTGCAAAGTTACAAGACCAGTACAAGCTACACTGTAAAATGTTTACCCAGATTTAAAAAATTATTTACATTTTGCTCCATTTATTTTATCAATCTCTTTATTCCCCCTTTCTCTGTATATATGTGAATTTTTAAAATAATTTGATAGTAAGTTGGAGTGCCTTTTTACTTTTAAATACTTCAGTGTGAATTTCTCATCAAAACGATGCTCTTTTACTATGATCACAGTAAAATTATCAAAATATGAAAATTTAATATTGATAAACTATTAACATTTAAGTAATGATTCATATTTAAATTTCACCAGTTGTACCAATATTGTTCTTTATAGCTATTTTTTCTCTGTCCAGGATCATATCAGAGATCACACATTGCATATAGTTATCATGTCTCTTTAGTGTCCTTTTATCTGGAACTGTCTCTCAGCCTTTCTTTTTTCCTTTTTGATCTTGATAGTTTGGATAATATAGAAAAGTTATTTTGTAGAATGCCCCTCCATTTTTGGCTTAGTCTAATGTTTCTTCATAATTACATCCAGGTTATTTTATTTTATTTTGCCAGGAGTACTACAGAAGTAATGTGAGGTTGCATCTTTTCTGGCACAGCATGTCAGAAAGCATAGGTTTCAGTTTGTCCCTATATTTGTTAACTTTGACCACTTGATTAAGGTGGTGTCTGCCAACTTTTTACACTCTAAAGTTCCTGCAACCTTTTGAAGTTAACAAGTAATTATATATACATATGTATATAACTATATAGCTAAAGCAATAGGTAGGTAGGTGGGTGGGTGGATGGATGGATGGATGGATAAATGATAGAAGAATAGATAGAGATAGATAGATAGATAGATAGATAGATAGATAGATAGATAGATAGATAGATAGATAGATAGATAGATAGATATAGACAGACAACCATGGGCATAGCAGTGGATATAGGCATGGACAATAGACATAGGAGAAGAATTTCTGGATCTTACGGTGAAATAAATGTTTAGGTTTTTGAGAAATTGCTATGGTATTTTCCAAAGTAGTTGTACCATTTTATATTCTTGCAAGCAATACATTAGACTTCCAGTTACTCTACACCCTAACTAACATTTTCAATATTCTCAGTCATATTATTTTTAGTCATTTTGATAGAAATGTAATGGTATCTCATTCTGGTTTTAATGTTCATTTGCTTTGATGTTGATGGCTGCTGACTAATCAGGGTGGTAGCTGCTGAAGGGTGGGGTGGCTGTGGTAATTTCTTAAAATAAGGAAACATTGAAGTTTGTCACATCACTTCACTTTTCCTTTCATGAAAGGTTTCTCTCTAGCATGTGATATTTGATAGCATTTTATTCACAGTAGATCTTCTTTCAAAATTAAAGCCAATCCTTTCAAACTCAGCATTGCTTTATTAACTAAGTTTATGTAATATTCTAAGTATGTGTTGTAATTTCAACAATGTTCATAGTATCTCCACTAGGAGTAGATTCCATCTCAAGAAACCACTTTTTTTGCTCTTCTAAAAGAAACAACTCTTCATCTGTTCGAGGTTGATTGTGAGATTGCAACAAATCAACACATTCCAGGGCCCATTACTAATTCCAGTTCTCTTGCTATTTCCAGCATATCCACAGTTCCTTTATCCACTGAAATCTTTAACTCCTCAAAGTCATCCATGAGGGTTGGAATGAGTTTTTTCCAAACTCCTATGAATAATAATATTTTGACCTCCTCCCATGTTTTTAATAAATGTTCTTAATGGATCTAGAATGGCAAAGCTTTTCCAGAAGTTTTTCAATTTACTTTGCTTAGATCCATCAAAGGAATCATTGCCTATAGAAACTATAGCCTTACAAAATAAATGTCTTAAACAGTAAGGCTTGAAAGTTGAAATTACTCCTTGATTCATGAGCTGCAGAATGAATGTTGTGTTAACAGTCATGAAAACATTAATCTCCTTGTACAAGGGGGGGACCCCAAAAAATCAGAATTTTTTTTTGGAGGCTAGTCCCCTAGTAGTACAGACTTCTCCTGCTAGGTAAGTAAGTGTTCTAGGAGCCCATTGACATCAGTGTACCAGCTAGTGTTGTTGTGAGAGGCTGCGTTCGGCTTCGGTGAATTTTTTTGGAGATTCTTTTAATGCATTTGGCTATTTCATGATGGGTGATTTACACGAATGACCTGCCCACACCGCATTGAGTGTTCATCAGTTTTTGGCTAAAAATGACATGACTTCCTTTCCCCCCATCCCTATTCACCCAATCTCACCCCAAGTAACTTGTTTTTGTTTCCCTGAATGAAAAAGTCCTCAAAGGGAAACGTTTTGACAACATGGAAGAGGTGAAACAAAAAACAACAGAAGCATTAAAAGATATCAAAATTGTCAAGTTCAAAACTGTTTTGAACAGTGGAAAAAACATTTCAATAGGTGTATTGCATCAGACAGAAAGTGCTTTGAAGGTGATTGTAGTTTAAACATGTAAGAATAAATACATGATTTTTTAAATAAAAATTCTGGACTTTTTTGGGGGGTCCCCACTTGTACATCTCCATCATAGTTCTTGGGTGACTAGATGCATTGTCAATGAGCAATAATATTTTGAAATGAATTTTTTTTTTCCTCAGCAGTAGTTCTCATAGTGGGCTTAAAATATCTAGTAAACCTTGCTATAAATGGATGTGTTGTCATTCAGGGTTTGTTGTTTCAGTTTTGGAGCATAGGCAGAGTAGATTTGGCATAATTCTTAAGGGTCCTTTTGTTATTCTAAGGGAAAATAACTTTTCTTTTTCTCTAAAACTTATGAGGAAAATGTTTAATGTTTCGTAATTATTAATTTTTTTTTGTTGTAGCTTTTCATAGATGCCCTTTATTTAGTTGGGAAATATTCTTCAATTGTTAGTTTGCTAAGAGTTTTATTAAAAGCATGAAAGAGCATTGAATTTAAGAATTTCATTAAATTCCTTTTTTTCATTTATTGAGGTGACAACACAATTTTTTTTATTCCAATAATGCGGTGAATTACAGTGATTTATTTTCAATTATTGAGCTAGCATAGCATACCTAGGATAAACCCTAATTTTTCATGGAGAATTATTCTTTTTGTATGTTAGGAGATTTCATTTGCTAATATGTCTTATGAGTTTTTATAACTATATTCATGAGTTTTATCAGTCTGTAGGGGTTTTTTTCTATAATGTTTTTGTAAGATTTTGGCATCAGAATTATGAGTTTCAATCTAAATAAAGGGCTTCTATGAAAAACTACAACTAAACAATTATTAATTGTGAAGCATTAAATACCCCCACCCCAAATTTTGGAAAAAGAGAAAGATACTTTCTTAATAATTTTAACATTTCACTAGAGGTCCCAACCTAAATAATAAGGCAAGAAAAAAAAAATAAACAAAAATCTTCTCCTATTTTTGTTTGTGTAAAGTTTGTATTATGTCTTTCTTAAGTTTTTGATAGAATGTACATTAAAAAAAATTGAGGACTGATACTATTTAAAAAGTTTGTTATTATAATTTCTATTTTTTAATAGGCACAGTTGTTTCTTTTTTATCTTTGTCAGTTTTGTTAAATAATGTTTTCCACTTACAAGATATTACAGAAAAAAACCCCACAGCCTGTTAATTTATCATTTAAATCTAAATTATTACAAATATCTTATATTACAGCATTTTCCTCTATACTTTCACATCTGTAAAATCTATAGAGATATCACATCTGTGATGGTTAATTTTATATGTCAACTGTCAACTTGGCTGGGCCATGGGATGCCCAGATATTGTCAAGTATTAGTCTTGGTCTTTTTGTGAGTATGTTTTATATAAAATTAACATTAAAATCAGTGAATTTTGAGTAAAACAGATTGTCTTCTGTAGTGGGGATGGGCCTTATACAATTTGTGAAAACCCTGAATAGAAAAAAAGGATTAGCCCTCCATCAAGCAAGAAAAATTATTTAATTGGTGACAGGCTTCCTCATTTGTAACATCAGCTCTTCCTAGTTCTACACTTGTCTACACCTGACTGTCTTTGGACTCAAACAGGAACGCCAGTTCTCCTTGGTCTCCAGCTTGTCAGTCCATCCTGCTGATATTGTACTTGCCAGTCTCGATAATCACATGAGCCAAATCCTTATTATCTCTCTCTCTCTCTCTCTCTCTCTCTCTCTCTCGCTCTCGCTCTCGCTCTCACTCTGTATCTCTATCTCTATCTGTTCTGTCTGTATTCTCTCTTCACTTTTCTCTCTCTTTTCTCTCTCTCTCTCTCTCTATTGGTTCTGCTTCTCTGGAGAACCCTAATTAATGCAATACTTTTCACTGCTGATTTAGCAATTATTTTCTTCTTGATCATTCTTGTCAATTTGTTGATCCTTTCGAAGTACCAATTTTTGGCTTTATTAATTTTTTTGCATTCTATTTCTATGTCATTTTTTTCCTAATCTTACCTTTACTTATTCTTTTCTTCTACGTTGGGTTTAATTTGTTCAATTTTTTATTAAGGTGAAAACTTACATAATTTTGATTTCTAACCTTTCTTACTTTATAATATAAACATTTAAGCTAGAATTTCCTTCTAAACATTGTTTTAGCTACATACTACAAATTTTGACATGTATTTTTATTATCATGCAATTTGAGGTTAGGCCTAATTTCTCTTATGATTTCTTTGCTATATGAGTTATTTGGAAATTTTTTGTTTAACTTTGAAATATTTAGAGGTTCCAAAAATGTTGTTATTTATTTATACTGATTTTATTAAGATTGGAGCTCTTAATCTGCAATATTTTAATCTTTTGAAATATATTAGGATGTGTTTTATGATCTATTATATGGTTTTTCTTGTTGAATATTCCATACACACTTATGAAAATTATGTATGGGGTAGTTGTTGACTGCTATATAAATGTCAACTAAATCAAGTTGTTCAATAGTGTTTTGCAATTCTTCTATGTACTTATTAATCTTTTATATACTTGTTCTATCAATTACTGAGAGAAGTGTTAAAATACCCAATTCTGATTATTGATTGTCCGTTTCTTTTTTAATTTCTATTAATTTTTGTTTTTGTATTTTCAAGTTCTGCATTTAAGAGATTATGTTATGTTGATAAATTAATGATTTTATCATAATAAATTTTTTTGTTTTGCTTTGGTAATACTTTTCGTATTGAAATCTGTTTATTTTAACACTAATATAGTCACACCAGTTTCTTTTTGCATCTACTGTTTTATGACATAGTTTTTCTCATACATTTACTTCTTAGTCATCTTTGTCTTTATATATAAAGTGTATCTTCTATATAGCAAAAGTTGGTCCTTGCTTTTTTATTTTTCTGACAATCTCTGCATTATAAATAATTTGTCCAGTTATAGTAAACATTAATATTTGCATGTTTTTATCCATCTATCATTGTAGTATTTGCTTTTTATTTGTTCCATTTGTGGTTAATTCATCTTTTTTCTCCTTCTATCTTTTGGGTTAATCAAGTATTTTTTCAGTATTCACGTTTAATTTCTCTATTGGCTTTTTGGTAATTACTGTAGAAATTATAGTATGAATCTTAAAATTGTCATAGTCTACTTAGAGTTAATATTATACTAGTTCACCTAAAATATAAAAACATTGCAGCTATTTAGTTTTATTTATCAACTCTATCTTTTATCCTAATATATTTATATATATTTTCTACATATATGTATTATAAGTTCCACTGGACATTGTTAAAACATTTTCAAATATTTTTCTAAATTAATAAAGTGAAAAAATAGACAAATTTTTACATTTACTTAAATATATCGTTTCCTTTGCTCTTAATTTTGTCCAAAAGATCTGAGTTGCCATTTGGTGTCATTTTCTTTAGCCCGAATAATTCACTTTAGCATATTTTGTAGTATAGGTCTGGTGGTGAAGGTTATTATCATTCTTGTTTATTTTAAAGTAATAATGCCTGTTCTTGATTACTGTTGTAACTGGATATCGAATTCTGCACTGCCAGATTTCATTTTTCAACAGTTTGAAGATGTTTTACTGTCTTTGGCTTACATTGTTCCTGAAGAAGTGTTGACCATAATTTACGTCTTTGTAAAAAATATGCCATTTTTTATCTAGCGATTTTCAAAGTGTTTCCCTTTATTGTTGTTTTCAGTAGTTTTATTATGATATATCTAGATACAGTTTTCTCTTCTTAAGCTGCTTAGGTTTCACTGAGCTTCTTAAATCTGTAAGTTGCATTTTTCACCAAATTTGGAAAATATCCTGCCCCTTTCTCTTTTCTTTTCTTATTTTATTTTGTTTTTTGAGTCAGGGTCTCACTCTGTCACCCAGGCTGGAGTGCAGTGGCTGTGGTGAGTAGCCACTTTTGGGATCAAGTGATCCTCCCACCTCAGCCTCCCATGTAGCTGGGACTACAGGTATATGCCACCATGCCCAGCTAAATTTCTGTTTTTGTAGAGATGGGGTCTAGCTATGTTGCTCAGAGTGGTCTCAAACTCCTGAATTCAAGCAATCCTCCAGCCTCAACCTCCCAAAGTGCTGGAATACAGGTTTATAAGTGTGAGCCACTATGTCTGACTTTTCTGCCCTTTTTCTAAGACTTCAGTGACACCTATGTTTGACCATTTGATGTTGTCCCACCTATCAAAGAATCTTTCTCATTGCGAGTCTTTTTTTCCCCTTTGCTCTTCAGATTACATACTTCTTATTAATTTATATTTAAGTTTATTGACTCTTCTACAATCTCCAATCAGCTATTAAAACAATCATTTTCATTTCAGATTACTGTATCTTTAATTCTAAAATTTCTACTCAATTCTTTCTCTTTTTTTTTTTAGATCAGAAAATATAGTTTATTTTAAAAGTAAATTAGAGAAAGAGAGAGAAAGAAAGAGGAGATTCACGTCCCCAAGGTAGGGAAGGGTGCCAAAGACGGAAACATGGCAACAGCCATAGCTCAAAGAGTTCATGACCGCACAAGAGTCCAGTAAGGCTTCCATCTGTTAATATATAGTTACCATATTTTCCTTCAAAATCATATACATGTTTATAATAGCTGCTTTGAAGTCCTTGTTCAGTAGCTGAAAATTTCAACATCTTCCAGCTGAGCACTATTTTTTTTTTTTTTTTTTTTTTGAGACAGGTTCCTGTTCTGTCACCTAGGCTGGAGAGTAGTGACATGATCATAGCTAACTACACCCACAAACTCCTGGGTTCTAACAATCCTCCCACCTCATCCTTCCTAGTAGCTGAAACTACAGGCATGAGCCAACACACTTGGATAATTTTTATATTTTTTTTAGTGATGGGGCCTCACTATGTTGCCCATGCTGGTCTCAAACTCCTGGCCTCAATTGGTCCTCCTTCATAGGCTTTCCAAGGCACTGGGATTACAAGCATGAGCCACCATGTCCAGCCAGTTGAGCACTATTAACTTCTCTTCTCTAGACAATGTGACACATTTTTCTGTTTTGAGGAGATAAGTCAAGCAATTTTTTTATTACATACTGGACATTATGAATGATACATTGTAGAGCTTCTGAATTTTGTTATAATCTTTTGAAAGTATTTTTGTACTAACAGAGAGTCAATTTGAACTCTAAATGCTCTTTCACCTGTGATAGACAACAGCTGAAACAAAAGTTTCTATCATCCTTCTAGCTGTTACTTCTGGTGAGTCCCTTAGAGACTCCCTGTGCATGCTTAATTCAAGCTAATCTAAGATTTGGGCAGTTTATTCACAGATTTCTGGGTAAAGTTCTAGCCATGTCCCTCTGATCTGTGACTTCCTTTCTTAGTTTCCTACCATTCTGGCAATCCTGAACTCTAAACTCTGACTTCTTTAGTAAGACCAAGGCCGTTCGCTTATACTTAAGCTGCTTGCTTTTGATTTTCCTCCAGTGCTTTCTAATTGTTGCCTAAAGTTTATAACCATTATATATGGGAGAGTTAGTCTTATATAAACAACTCTGCAATTAACAAAAGGGAAATCTGCCAAAATGAGACTTACTATTTCTACATTTAGGTCCTCTACATGAGAGAGATTCATTAATCCATTTATACCAGATAGTAGAGATTATATATAGGTTTATTAATTGTTTTACAGTACTTATTTGGATAATTTTATCCATAACCATGACCTCTGTTTTCTCCTTTATTGATGGCTTCCCAGATCTTCACCTTTAGACCTTATCATTCTTCTGAGTTTCAAGTCTAGATTTCCAGCTGTCTTCGGATTTGTATTTACAAAATAGTATTTAATTTTATTTTTTTGGTAAAACATTGCCCAGCCATGACTAATAGTCTGTTGCTTCTGATAGAAACTGACAACCTCAACTCTAGACTTCTGAAGCAACTGATTTCTGCTTCTGTTTCATCACCTGTCAATATCTAATTTCTGTTTTAGGTATTTGCATATACTTGTTTCCTCAGATATGCTGTAAACTCCTTGTTGCCATGTGCCTTGCATTATTTATCTTCATATCGTTAGTGCCTAGCTCATTTATTTTGTTCAAAAATATTTATTGAACCATAGTTTCTCAGTCTTTTAGCTAAGATCAAATGCAAAAGTATTTGTTGAACCAGATTTCAAAAGGAACAAATGCTTGATTTACTGGTGTAATAGATGGAAGATATTGTCCCCAAATAGTCTGTAGCTTCTTACAAAGTTAAAATGAATTTTTTTTTTCAGTAGGCCTCTACAGGAAGCTTTGAGGAATATGAGTAAAGTGACATACTATGACCCATTGCTTGTAGGACACACTTTTAAAAGAAAATCTTTAATTTTGCATTTGATGAGATTGATATTTATTTAACTTCTAGAACAGAGGGAATAAGTCTTTTAAAAAAAGAAACATTTGGTAAGTTCAAATTCTGTCATATACACTCTGGGAAGAGTTATATACTATGTTATCACTTTCCGATATAAGTATAAAGAGCTCATCACTTGGAAAATGATCTTTTTCATGAAGAAGTAGTATAATAATAATAATAGCAAGTGCCATATATATTGAATTTTGTGAAATAAAGAGATAGTTCAAAGTGTTTCACATATATTAACTCATCTAATACTCAGAACATGCTATAAAATATGTATGTTACTAAATTTCCATTTCCTCAGTTGAAGAAATTGAGATTTAGATAGAAGTAAGCTAAAGATACTTTACAGTCTTAGTTTTTGTAACGAAGAACCTACTCTATGGTATAAAGTGTAATCCCTCTCCTCATACTTATTTCTGGAACTTTTATTTTACTGACTCATTTCTCCCTCGATACCTTGTGTATGTCTTTCATGCATTTCACATACTATTATTTCATTAGTGACAAGTTACCTAAATCTAATTTCTCTCATTGCATAAGATTGCTCTCCAATCTTAGCAAATATTATCTTATCTTAATCATTCAGTGAGATTCCATTTTGTCCTTTCAGCTGTTACATTTGCCTGCCACTGATACTAATTTTGACTTGAAGAAATAGTGGTTTTCAAAGATAGGAAGCCAATAACTAATTTATATCCCCAAAACAACAGTTGTCAGCCTAGTTTTAGTTGGCTGTTATCCATGTTGAATTAAGTGTATTGGTGTGTTGATGTGTGTTGATATCTAGTAGGTGTTGATTTGGCACTACTAATCTCATTTTTTTCTAGATCTTTAGTTCTTACGACCTTTCAAGTGGAGATAATAGGTCCTTTCTTTTTTACCCTATCAATCATCAGGTGCTCAAAATTTGAAGTTTGCTTTTTATAGAAGATAGAGTAAAATTTTTTGCAACCTTATAAGATATCCTTTACCAGAATTCAGGGAAGGGAAACTATTGCTGGGATCATAAAGAACAATTAAATAACAATAATTCTCCAGCATTTCAATATTGGATATCATCTTTGTTCTAGTATTAAAAAACTAGTAATAGTCTTACGTAACTCATCATTTGGCTGTGGAGAGTTTTAGTATACATTTAAATCAGTATTTCAGTTAAATGTAAATCAGTATTTTTATTTTAATCTGCAAAGAGCTGGCACTCACTTAGAAACATGGAAATGGCATCCAATAAAGGGAAAATGGTTTCTTTCTTTGTGATGCCTATATGAGAAAATATTATTCACAAAAATGGGAGATAGTAGTTCACATTGAGGGGTCACAATGCCCACAAGTACTCTTGAAGATTTGCCTGAGTCTAATGTTCTGATTTATGCACTGCCTTGTTCACTGTGTAATAATATCAGTCTCTGAAGTGCATCCCATAATTATACCAGCAATAACCATTTCTTTTTGTTTATAAACATAACAGTGAGTAAGCAGCTGAAATATAATTTCCTGAAGCAAAGTTCTTAAGAATTGATAACATCTTTGTAATTCTTCCTCTATCATTTTCAAATCTAGTTGAGAAGGTCAAGGTTTCTATTTGTTTAATAATTTCTAAACACTGTTGCCCCATAAAGTAATGGAATTAGCCAAGATTGAAAATCACACATATATTTAATGAATATGTGAAAATATAAAAATAAAAGAGCACTTCAATTGTTCACAATAATCTAAGAAATGGAACATCCTATTTCATTGAGATTTCTGGTTCCATGGGGTTTGATCCATTTGTGCTAGGAACCACTTCACTTACCATGTCTCATTAAGTACCTTTGTACTTTTAAAAATGTAGACATTAACCAACCATAAGTCTTCAATCTAGAAATCAAAATATTCATTATATGGTCAATATGTTTTGAAAAGGCATCATAAAAACAGACATGTAAAAAGTTTTAACCAAGTTCTATATGTACAAAAGAGTCATGGCTCAGGAAAATGAGTTTAATTGTTTCAAATATAAATTTTAACTCAAAATTTGATGCAAGAAAGTTTTGGAAAACAACTAGATAATTTAGAATTTATGTAATCTTATTTAAAGAGGTGGTGATAAAAATGCAAATATGGAATTGCCTCTAGCTCTCTTAGCGAACAGAATAAATCTTAGTTGAATCATTTATCCCCCTTTATACATATTCATATTCTTGCTGTAGCCTGAAAACTCAAGAGGTAAAAAGTAAAGGCCTTTAGAGGTATCTGGGACACAATTGGCAAACAGATTAAAAGTTATAATAGTTGGCAATGTGCCTTCTTCTAGGCTCTTTCTCATTGCCTATGCTTATCTCCATATGGTGCTTCTGTCTCAAGCTAGGCACTATCTCGTCTTCCCCAAATGAAGCAGAATCAAATTCATATTTCATTTTAATCTGCTTATTGTAAGAAATTAATGCCACCTGCCCCACATGCAGAATGGCATGCCTTTGTTTGAACGAACTGCTAACATAATATCTGACTTTATTCTCTTCAAATTACATATTTTTTGGCTTTATTGTATAAGAGACTAAGTTTACTAGAAAAGTTTGCACCATCCCTTTTTGACAGTTGATCTATATTAAGTACAAAAATAACACATTTAAATTTAATTTATTTTTCCTTTCGCAAGAAATTCTTAGGCTTGACTCTTTGGGGATTACGAACTAACTAACCTTCCTTGATTTCTCTCTGATACTTCCTGGTTGTCGTTTATATTTCTTAGGATTCCTTTGGTCATAGGTAAAAGAAAATTCCCTATGCAGTTTTAAGGAAAGAGTCCAATCTAGAACAAGGGCTCAGGAGTCTCTTTCAAAACCTACATGCAGCAATGGGGTGGTGCTTAAGAATTTCTGAGAAGGCACTGGACTGCCTGCCTCAAGTAACACTATTGTCCCCTCCCATTTCTGTGTCTCTGAGCAGTTCCTGAGTGAGTCCCCAGTTGCAGACCAGTTTTTCTTGTTCAATCTATATGTTGGAAAATGGCTGTTGAATCACTCCATAGTTATGTTACCTTCATTAAGAGATGAGCAAGATGGAACTGAAATCTTGTTAGCGATGGCATGTTTTTAGAGGCAAACTAACATCAACCCCATCTATTTTGGCCTGAAAGCCGAACCATGTCACTCAAACATAGCTGTGTCTATTGTAAAACATGTACATGAGAAGGGGACAGATTTGAAAGCAATGTAAGATGCTTTGACTTTAACTCTCAAAATTCATTACATGAAGTTTTGAGTTACCAAAGAGATAAATAAGATTAGGTTGATTAGTTCTATTCATCAATTTCTAGTATTTATCAATGACCAATCAGGTATCAGTCAAATAAATTTAGAGTTGTAATTAATGGAATGTTAGAATTGACTTTGGTTCATAGTCATGCCTATTGAATCCTATTATTTATTGTCCAGAGATATTAATTATATTTGTCCATTTTGGAATCATATTTGGTATCATAATACATTCGCCCCCTTTTAATTTTAGAAATAAATAATACTATACTGTAGTATTGCTTAAAAAAATGCAATCACTTGGGTTCACAGTGAGTTATAACTCTAAAATATTAATTGTTGACCTTAGCACTCTCTCTGATGTAATGTGGTTCATATTCATTAGCTCCAAAGGCAGGGATGATAGATGCATTGCTGAGATCATGGTGCCGATGAAGCTAAGGTCATAGGTGTAGGCTCTGTGTGGGCCAGGGTTTCTGTAGCTAGGAAATGAAAAGCCAGCATCCCAAATCTCATCTGTTCTTCTTATTAACACATACCATTAAACATGAGAAAAACTGATGATGATGTTAAGGAAACTAAACCTAAATGCATGTCCTTGGCATACCTAATATCAGCTTCCTACATACAAGGACTTTCTTTATTTAGTCAAAAAAAATTGGTTTCAGTGCAAATTCAACAAAACCATACACTTTGGTTTTTATGGACATAGATTTTTCTTTACTTTCAACTATTCATCTATAACATGTGCAGTATGCTGTAAACTTATTGTTTAGCCATCTATATAACCAAAATAAATAATAATGTGTATGATTCCCGAACCTCTATAGCATTTTGTGAATATCATGGTTTTTCTACAGTTTCAAAGTACTTAGGTTGGAAGAAGGAAAGAGAGGGGGAGAGAGAGAGAGAGAGAGAGGAGAGAGAGAGAGAGAGAGAGAGAGAGAGATGAAGGAATGCTAGGTGTGGTTGGTTAATGCCAATAGTTACTATCATAAGGCCTAGTTGGCTAGAGGTAGAGAATGCAATGATTTTCTTAATATCATTTTGTGTAAGAGTACAAATTGCTGTGAATAGGGTAGTGATAGCTCCTAAGCATAGCGTAGTAGTTTGGATTATCTTGTTTATTTCTAGGAAGGGGTGGAATCGGATAAGTAGGAAAACTCCAGCTACAACTATAGTGCTTGAGTAGAGTAGGGCGGAGACAGAGAGACAGATTACCCTAGTAGAAAAACTATGTTTTGAGACCCAACATAGTAGCTTTTACTTTTAGAGGTTACAAGTATTGTAACTCTAACTTATTTTTGGATGCCCCAAAATTACTAAGTTCTGAAATTGACTGATAGATCAATGAATGCTTCAGAAAAAACAAACTAGAAGTGTTTGGGATTTAAACACAATGGCATGATGCCTCAATGCATATTTTCTTAGGAATTTCAAATTTTACTTTACTAAGACTTTCCTAATCAGTAAGAATTTCCCGGAAGTTATTGTTGTTGACTTTGATGCCATGGTATATTAGCAAATGGCAATAATTTTAGATAGCTTTGATTGAAAATTTTGACCTATTTGAGTTTCATGTGAGCAGTCTCACTGAAATAATGTAAATTAAAGAAAGAATATTATCAGCCAATAAACAGCTTTTCTCGCACAATAGTGAAAGAGTAAGATGAATGACTTATTTACACCCTTTCTAGTCTCATAAATAAGTGCATTATAAGATATAATATACCCCAAAATATTATGAATCTTCTATTAATACTATTTTCTTTTGCTTACATCAGATGTGCTTAAAGCACATACAGTCACACACATATGTACAGCCTAAGGTCTATTTCCTTTCCTGGTTCTGTCTACTTTCATTTTAGGTCTAGTTTATGTGGCTTTCTGTGTCAATGCCCATCAACCAAGCCAATAGGTTGTGTCAGGTAGCTCTATATTGCCTTCTGACGTACTGAGAGCAATCGGAGTCATTTATGCTTTGGTGTACAGATTTCCTTTCAAACCAGTGAAGTTTCTATTATGACAACTTGGGGGAATAGATGTCTTTTCTACCAGAATCAGAGTGGTTTATTGTCTCTCTGATACTGTTGGATTTCTTTTCAATTTCAGCATGATGTTGCTTTCCTGCCCTAAATATCAGATAATTTCCTAACCAACATCTTGCTTAAAGGATTATACCACAATTTTCACAATACATTTATAGATAAAACACAACCCCCAGTAAATATTGAACCATTCCATCAGCATTAACAAACAAAGAAATGGTCATACAGCTGCGCTTTCTTTGGTCCTTAACTCTGGAACTTTATGTGAATCATTACTTAATTAATTAACTAAGATTACTTAATGAATTTGGTGCAAGAATCTGGAACAAAATCATATCATCAGTGAATGCAAGTTCTTATGTGATCCATGTTCTAGTCTTGTAGAAATACAGTGCTCAATTGGATTTGTGCCCTAAATCTCCATACATGGGTAGATAACAATGTTGTCTCAGCCTTTAGAATATTATTGCTCTTGAGTTAGTAGTAAGGATTCTAGCATTCTTTGTGGTTTTTCCTTTTTCCTTTTTCTTCCTTAGGCAACAAGAAGAGACAGACCAGCTAGTGGATATTGCTATTGGGCTGGTTTTCAATAGCAGCTTTTTCACTTTGTGCTATTTTGCGATACACTTTTGCTGTATTATCTAGCCTAACCACCATTCTTTCAATTGCCTGTCTTAAAACCTGGTGAATCTTGTAAACTTAACCCTGACTCATCTTTCTCTCCATCAACCATTACTAATCTTCATTCTGAATTGTTTCCCTGCTTCTGTTTATTCCAACTTTATCCGTGTATTTGTTTATTCAAACTATATTGGGACACCTCCGAAATCTGTTTAATTTGTCCACTCTTACAACCTCACAACCAAAACCAAGCAGCCATGACTTCATTACTTCATGTTTGGACTCTTGCAGTAGACTCCTAGCTCATATCTCTACTGTCTCAACCAGCTGTTACTCATTCTCTCTGTGCCAGACTACATAATATTATGTGGGAAGGTGAGAAAACTATTGAAATGATTTCATAGTTAACATTTTGAAAGCATTGAAACAATAAGTATGAGAAAAATTGGAACTTGGTCAGATTTATTTACATTTATTTTTACAATTTAATGTTGTTTTATATATTTTTTGTATATGGCAGAGTCACCATAATATTTTCAGTGCCTAGAACCTCTAAAGATTTTATCTGGGCCCTGAAGATACCACAGAACTACCAGTTTGACTACTCAAGAAAATCAATCTGATGATATCTTTCCTTTATTCCAAATTCTTCCAAAGATGTTCCTAAGCCAAGACATAAAAATTTAAATTCTTTAGTACACTACACAGAGCCGAGAATTACCTGAACCCGCCCTCACTTTGAAAAGTGAATTATCTGAACCTGCCTTCACTTTCCTTGTCACTTTAACATCCAGTCCTGTCAAATGATTTGACCATCCAGTCCTGTCAAATGACTTGACCATTCCCAAAATGTATCTTGAAATTACACCTAGATGTCTTTGTATTATGTTGTTCCCTTCTAGAATGTTCTCTTTCTCTACTTTGAGTCTGGAACACTTGTATGCTCATATTAAGTATTGCCATGATAAGGAGGTAGGCCAGAAGTCAGATATTCCTTTTAATAGCTCCAGTGGAATCAGGCTTATTTCTACTATGGCACTTACTACCTCATGTAACAGCTGGTCACAGGCTTTATCTTCATATTAGACCACAAAGTCCTTAAGGTAGACCACAAGTCTTAATTGCCTTTATAGACTCATGTTTGGAATGGTGCTTGGCATAGAACAGAGTTTCAATCAGTGTCTATTGTTCAATGACTATCTTTCTGAACTAAAGCACAAAGTGAAATGTGTTTTTTTATTCTTCGTAGTTTCTTGCACCACAAAATTTGTCTCTTAAGAATTGAAAAGAAATATTTTCATTTCACATTTAAAGTTTGAACTTTATAAAACCCTTTTAAGAATATTTCACTAAAACTTGAACACTTCAGTGTATGTGGATAGTTATATTATTCTGCTGTAGTATAAACACAACTATAATATTGACAGAAAATAGATATTCTAGGGCAGTTCAGATGTATTTAGTTTTATGTTTTTAATTTCACTTCTTCTTGACCATGAAAGACAGAATTGAAGTGATAGATTCAATACTTAGTTTTACACATAATGAAAAACTGCTTTGATAACCACCAGTCAAGTTTAGAAGAACAAAACTAACTTTTATATACATTTATATAACTTTTCTTTTTTCCTGTCATAATAGACTTTTAAATTGAGTACACAGGCAAGCATTGTTATATGCCATGGTACAGATAAGGAAGCAAATGCTGTGGTACACATGTGGTGCATATTCACTAGAAACTGACAATTCTGTGATATGAACTCAGGGCTCCTGGCTACCAAACCCTTCTCTTTCCACTAAGCTATGCAGCATTTCTGGTTCTATGAATGTGGCTACCTACAAACTCCTTTTAATTAGCAGAACAACCTGTTTCTCACTCATCCTTTCATAGATAATACATTTTTTCTTTCTTATATCATCTTCTCCCTATTGAATTGCTTCAGTTATTTCTGCCTGGACTCAAAAAAACCTTGAGGTAGGAAACTCATTGCCCAAAGTAATAAAACACTCTCCATTTTTAGAGATATTTTAGTTTGAAGGGAAACCTTTATTAATGCCAATTGAATGTGCTGATATAAGAAAACGTGCAAGCGAAATGGTTATATTCATTCAAATAAAAGATACAAAGTAAATTTTATGTTACAGTAGCCAGCATCCCCAAATCCCACATTCTTTGTTGGAACATTAACAGTATTAAATTTCTAAGGTTAATTTTCATATATATCAAAAGGTTCATGTCTTACTAAAACATGCAAAATTTACAAGTGAAGTCTGAACTTTTTTTATATCAGAAGAAAAAAATCAATTTTTATGAATATTTCATTATAATTAAAATAAAGCATTACTTGAAAGAACATGTAGTGGCTACAAATGTGGATTTTGTCGTTAGACATACCTGAGTTTTCCTCCAAACTCTGTAACTCGCTGTGTACCAATTTTAGTCAACTTACTTATTCTTTTTGAATCTCAGTTTACTCAACTGCAAGATGGGTTGATGTTTGGATCAAGTAAGATGGTTTATTTAAACATATCAATAAGCTTGAGATGTACAAAATAAATGATTGCTAATAAATGATTGCTATCACCATTATGGCATTAAGCTAATTAATCTGTTATTTTTAATACATTGTTTTAAGGTGGTAGTCAGTAACCACTGAAATGTACCTCTGGAAGACACGAAAGTAGTCTGCACACAGCCTTCTCATCTAACTTCCAGAGAATTCTGTTCACTCTCTCAAACGTGTTTTCCCTCTGCCCTCATGCCACAACAATCATTACCAACACAGAAGATGACTTTGGTGACCAAAGATGTGGGTTTTTTTCTCTACACAACAACCAGTGGACACCATCTAGACGTCCTCTATTTCAGTTTCGACACTATCTACCCAGAGATAGCATCAGATCCCACAGGTTAAGGGTTCAGTCTCATAAGACCACCACCCCCCTCCACAGACACCAGTCACAAATCCGAGCCTCCGGAACTTCTGACTCACTGGTTTCAAGTTGAGATTCTTATGATCCCCATAAGAATAAATGTTCACTATTTATCTCAAAAACCTGTGAGATGCACAACAAAACTAGAAAAAAAGCAAAAGATGCAGAAACTATATTTTAAACTTTCTTGACATAAATTGAACTAATAGTCCACTACTTCTTGTAATCAAGAAAAAATATATACATATACATATATACATATATTTTATATATGTATATATTTTGCTTCAGAAAAAAATTTTATGCAGATCCAGATAGTCAGAGAAATCTCTGCTATAAATAGTGAGTTACAGCTTGTATTTAATTTTGAAAACATCCACATTTTTTACCTTCTTTAAAAATATAAACATACATTTTGGAAGACACACATAGTATTAATTGGATATGTAATTTGGCTATACAGTCAATATTTGTAGATCATGTTTTTCCTTATATATTTGCATCTTAATAAATTTTGTGATAGATAAGTCTTATCTTTGACATCAACACTCTTAGGGTGATAAAAAGTTATAGAAGAATAAAATGAATCAATCTTTGGATTATCTTTTTCCAATCAAAAGCATTTTTCAAAGCTTTGAGATTAAAGTTTTCAATTTGTTTTAAAAGATGACACATGTGACCATTATGTAGGAGATAATTATGTGCTATATACTTTTACTCTAATAAATTATTCTTTATTATGTTCTAAATTTTTTTTTTACCTTGGGAAACCAGAATCTCTAGGATTTTCCTTTAAAAAAAATCAGCTCCCTATGAAGCACTGAACAATACAATGCAATACAATATCTAAACTTCTGTATGTATAATCTAGCAGAATTTAAGGAAACTGTTTCAGGAAAACTTCTCAAACATGTTTTCCCTCTGCCCTCATGCCACAACAATCATTACCAACACAGAAGATGACTTCGGTGACCAAAGATGTGGGTTTTTTCCCCTACACAACAACCAGTGGACACCAGCTAGACGTCCTCTATTTCAATTTCGACACTATCTACCCAGAGATAGCATCATCCCACAGGTTAAGGGTTCAGTCTCATAAGACCCACCCCCCTCCACCCCCGCCCCCAGACACCAATCACAAATCTGAGCCTCTGGAATTTCTGACTCACTGGTTTCAACGGGGATTCTTATGATCCCCACACTTTGGGTCTGATTAATTTGCTAGAGAGGCTCACAGAACACAGGGAAACCTGTTTTCTGGTTTATTATGAAGGATATTGCAAAGAATACTGATGAAGAGATTCATAGGGCAAGGTATGAGGGAAGAGGTGAAGAACTTCCAAGTCCTCCTTGGGTGTGTCAACCTCCAGGAACTTTTTTGTGTTCAGCAATCTGGAAGCTCTTTGAATTCTGTCCATTTAGGTTTTCATGGAGGCTTCGTTACATAGGCATGATTGACGACTATGTAGAAATGTGATTGGACAAAAAAGGACATGGTCTAAACCCAGCAAGGCCTTTCTGTTCAGACTTTAATTGGCCTTTCTGTGCAGCATTCTTCCTCTAGGATATAGGGCAAGACTTTCTCTGGAAGGAAGATCTTTTGACCCATGATCAGAAGAGTCCTGCCTTGAGCAGGGTAATGAAAACAGGAGAAGTTCAGAGGGAAAGGTACTGTTTCCTGAGCTCTGCCTTTGAGGTTTAAAGTTCTCCAACATTATAACTAAAGACTGTAACAAAGTTTATGGGAGTTATAGCCAAGAATTGTGGATGAAAACCAATATCTACATCATAACACCACAGCAATTTACACAAATTAATTGGCACAGTAATATGTAGGTGTATGAAAATTGCATTGGCTAAATCAGGAAATCTGAAGGAAAGCAAAAATATTTTTAACAAAGAATTCAAATGTTCATGTGGTATAATGTTTACAATCAAGAGAGGAAAAAAGAACTCCATTAAAATATAGAAATATATCCCTTGAGGTTTATATACAGTACTTATCTGCATTTGTCAGGAGAGTGTTTGTGGGCCTTCTGGGTCAGATGACTTCTTTTTCTTCCTGTGCATTTTGGGGAATGCTTCTTACATTTCCCACATCCTTCATTTCCTGGACTTTTTTCTCCCAATTTGGCTGTCTGCAAGGACTTAGTGAATTTCCCTACACTTTCTTCCTTGCAGCTACCAAATTGAGCACACAAGCTCTTCCATATATGAACTAATCATTGTGGGCACACGCTGAGTTTCATAAAAATAACTGCAATTTGAGATAGCTCCTGGGGTCTCGATGTCCTTAAGAGCTACATTATTTCCATTTCAATCTGTCACTCCCCACTGCACTAATATTTCTGTTGAATCTTTACCTGATTTTCACTAAGCACTAGTAACACAGGAAAGGAGAAACAGCAAAACAAAACAAAATCCTCCAAGCATCCTACATCACTTTCATGGTGGAAATGAAGGGGGTGGTTTATACAACTTTGCAAACAAATGGAAACTGAGTGGCAAATGACCCTGATGTCCAACCTTAGCCATGTGTCATCTCTCATATTCACCTCCATGTTCTTCCTATGCATTTTAGATGCTGCACTCAAAGTCATCTCATCTTTGAACTGTCTGAATCCCAAGAAGTCTTCTTTCTAAACAAAGACTTCCTTCTCGAAAGAGGAATTCTTTCACTGGGTGGTTTAATTTTGTTTTTACTGTACCACATCATAAAATATTACCAAGGTTAAAAACAAATTAATTAGCATTCATATGATGTACTTCTCAGAACCTTCTGGAGAACTGAAGAATCTTCTTCCCCAGTCCTGAGAATGCTGCTGGTAGATGGCCCTCAGTTTTCAACCCTCTTCTAGGATTGCCTATTAAGGTCAAAATCCTTCCGAGGGCTGCAAACATCCAATGGCAGGTCTACATGGGGCTATTCGGGCATGCCCCCCACTCTACCCTCTGACTTCAACCCTGAAAGATCATTATAGCTTTACAGTTGCCTGAGGTATCAGTTAAAGGCCTTTGCTGAGACTTCATGGTTGTCCAACTTCTCCCTCTGCTTAACCTGGCTTCTTTCCCTTTCTTTCCATAAACATAAATCCTAAAAGCACTCCCCAATAAACTTTCTGCATGTTAATCTCCATCTCAGTCTGCTTTCTTTGGAACCCATCCTGGGACATGTTCTTAATTAGAGCTCTTCCATATGGTTACCAACTGTCTAAGTCAGAGGAGACCCTAACAATGCTTTCAGGCAAATCCACACTGGTTCTTCTCTTGGGTAATTCTGCATGGCAGGATCAGTTGCTTATACTGTGGCTTGGGGTATATTGGTGTGAGAGCCAGGCATCAGTATTTTAGAAGATTCCCCAGAAATTCTAATGTGTAGTAAGGCCAATGAACTCCGCCACTCTTTGTCAAGTCCTTCCACTTTCCTGGATGAATTTCCCTGTTGAAAGAACTTCTGGTCAACACTTTAGAATTCTTTTTTGTGCTTTATCTGTAAAGTAGTTTTATTTAATGCTTGTCTGAAGAGCCATATTTGTCCACCCTGAGACTCATAAGAGACTTCAGCCTCCTTGGTTCAGATGATCACTGCTCCTTCTTCAGGATTGCTGATTTGATTTATTCACATACTGCATCTTTTCTAGTAAAGTAGTCATGTTAGAATCATGCCTTGACAATAGAAGAATCAATTTAACATGCAGAAACAATCTAAGACAGTATCCTTCAAAGAACCAGGTTGTCACACCATTTAATTGTTTTGATCCATCATTAATAAGTTATAGTTACAATAAATTATTTGAGAAAAACAAAATCAACAAGCAAATTCTGGAACAAATGGATAAACTAATAGCTCCATTCCTGACCTGTTTCTCTAGATTGTGACATCAGTACATCCTGGAATAGCTAAGTATTAACTTTCAATCATAATAGCGATGTATAGTTGAGGCTTCAATCTAAGTAGCACCTTTTAAAAGATCCATGCCACCCCTTTCTCCAAGTTACTGATTTAATATTCAAAACCTAACATTTATACAGCCTTTTCCAGTTTGTAAAATACCTTCACATCAATTGTCTTATTTCACATTCCTCAATTGTGCTGAATGGTTTTAAAAGTTTGGTGATACTGGCATTAAGTTCTTGTAAAGAATGTGAACATGATTAACAAAAGCAATTTGATATATTTGCTTCTATGCCCTGTATATCCAGCTACTAAAATTTAATGTTGCATGATGACCTAATTTTTGAAAGATTCCTGTACTTGCAGTCAAAGGTTTTAAGAAGAATGATACTATTAAGAGAGGAAATATTAGAAATGGGATACAGAATTAGGTGAGCCAGGCTAAAGTGGATGATTCTGCTAACATAGCTGAGTTATTAAATCTGCAATTTTTATGCCAAAGTCCACAAGCAAAATCTCCAAAGTAATAAAGTTTGATCTCTTTAGGATCTATCACTTCCAGGCAATTTAATCGATTTTCAGAATTTCTGTGGTTCCAAGTTTCCTGGATATACTTGGATATTCTTCCAGAGCTGGCAATGAAAAAAACAGAGTTAACAGGTGGTGAAGCATTCTGGTCAGTGAGGCCAGGAATCAAGCATAATTCTCCTTCTATAAACTTGACTATGAGGGCCAAATAAATGATATAAAACATATTTATACTGCTTTTAAGGACAGTAAGAGAGTTTGAGACACAGAATGCAGAACACCTAGACAGGTTTTCTTCAATCTTAAAAGCAGACTAAAGTCTCTTACCAACTTAAGTGTATATACTGCCAAGGCAAAAAGAATACCTATAATGGAATTGTAAAGAACTTATGGATGTTCTGTCTGAAGTCCTGCCAATAATGTTGGAAAATATGAGAAATTAAACTGAAACGTAAAGTGAAAAGCTTTTTGAAAGTGAAACATTTTCTTCTTTTGTAAATTATAAAAGGATATAATTTAACAGCTATGGGTAGATAGATAAACATGAGACTGTCTTACTAATAATAGATAACAATAGCCAAGTTATATGGTGCGCTTATTATGTCCTGGGTGTTACTGCTTTGGTCTTAACGACAGCCCTGTGATCGACCCTTATTCTACAGACAAGGACACAGTAACTAAACAATTTATCTGATGTTATGCCGCCAATGAAAGGGCAGAGGCAGGACCTGAACCCAGGGAGAATCATACCAGTCGGTGCCTTCTGGCAATATTTAATTTCTTCTCAAGGCACATGAGGATATTACAGCGTTTCAAAAGGCCAAGAGTGAGTATATTGGAAAAACACACCAGTTATGTTGGATAAAGAAACAGAATAAAAGATTCATCTTTCTTAGTAGAGAAGAAAATGAGTTTCTGCTAGCAGACTAAATGTTCCCCCAGAGCCCAGAAATGTTACTTTGATTTCCAAAATTGTTCAGCTTACAACCGGAAAATGAAATGTGTGGGCCAGACATGGCAGGTAGTTCTTGTTGTGTGTATGAATGAGATTGTCCATAGTGGTTCTGAGAGTGCACTTGGCCGCTTTCTAGGCCCTGGAAAAACTGGTGAATAAGAATGCTGGGAATGTGCCAGTCTTGGCTCAAGCAGTCAAGGAACTTAGTGAATAAAAGAAACTATTAATTTTTTTTCTCTCATCCTGGGGTCTCCCATTCTTCCCCTTTCCTCCCACATGCCTCTACATTTATGTGCCTGGTGTTTTATAAGATTTGTATAGTTCCTCATAAAATATGGGATTTATTTTTAAAAATTTAGACTGAACTAAATTAAATATTTATGAATACAAATTAAAGATATTCGAATGTCTGAGCACTCCTAAATCCTATACGGGCCCACCTAATATACAATAAACTATGCAGAAGAGCTACTTTTTTCTTCGTACACTCAGCCTTGTGTTTTTCACTCCGTGCCTCCCAGAGGCAAGTGTTGTGAGCTCTGGAGCCAGACAGTTGGACTGAAATCATGGCTCTGCTGCTCACTAGCTCAGCCTTATTAAATAAGCCCTATAACTTCTGATAGAGCCTCTCCATCTAAAGAAAGCAGGGAAAATAAAATGGATCTTGCACACCTTAGTATATATTTCATAGATTCAGATACTCTGAGGCTTGTGCTTTGCTGATGTTACCAAAAAGCATCAACGATTCCACACAGCTACACCTTGCTTGGGTGCACTCTATTAATTGTGTGAAGCTTCTTGATCCCAGAATTGTTAAAATGTAGGAAACAACGATGAGTCTAGTAGAAGTGATGGAGTAAGGCAATTACTGTAAGGATTAAATGAATTAATATGCCGAGTGGGTAACACAGTATCTATGCACATGGAAATAACTCAGTATTGGTACAATCCAGTCATGTTGTTGGCTATGTATCTGTGCTTGGGTGTACACAAGATTGGCAGTTTTATTTCAACACAGTCTAAGAGGCCATATAGTTTTCAATCACAAAAGAAGTCAACCTTAATTTCCAATAGTCATATGGGATGTGGAGAGATCAGGCATTGATTGAGTTTGATTTACTCCAAAGGTTGAAGAGATCTTAGTGCCATGGTATGAAACGAAGTATCCCAGGTGAACAACTCTGGGACAAAAGGAAAAGTTTCCTTCAGTCCGTGGTGGTTTATGCTTTTATCAATACCTAAATATTAAGATGGAAGTAAAGCAAGAAGATATCTAATGACACAAGAAAAACAGTACTAAAATGATCTCAGCCAGCCCCCAAAATAAGAGCAAAAAAATACTAAACTGAAAATATTGTCATCCAATATCATCATATTTTGTCTCTCACCCTGGATGTTAATACAATAAATGTTTTCGCTACACATAATAATAATAATAATAATAATAATAATAAAAACTCCATGAGAAAAAAGCAGCAAATTCTCAAACTGTACTATGCAAACTATCTTTCCCACAAAGTAGAAATTATGAAAACTGTCACTGATAAGTGTCTATGTATTAACTTACAAGAAAAAGGTCAACATTCTTAAACCTGAAGTTTCTTATTCAAAGTTCCTTAGTTGCAGAGAAAGATCAAGAAGCAAATGACTGCAGAAGCTGGCATCCATTTAGTCATTAAGTTCACCATGCATTCCTGAACATATTATTATGAACACTGTTATGAATTACTCCTGAGATCATGTCTAAACTTTAAAAAAACTGAATAAGTGAATCCAATATATTAACTATATATTGAATTATAGTAACAGAATACCTCAAAGATATCTATCCACCCTCATGTTTCTGATTCACAAAAATGTTCCTAGTGAAGCAATTTGCGTCACCTGCTCCCCTGCCCTGTCACGTAAGAGGGAGCACTTAAAATATCATAATCCCCATATGGACTTAATTTTTGCCCAAATTATGAAGAGTAAATAGTTCCTCAGACTTTAAGTCGTGCCTATAGTCAGCACAATCATTAGTTGTATTAGAAATTAAAGGTATTGGGATTACTTTAAATCTATGAATAACGTCTCCCCAACACATTCTAGCTGCTATAGCATTATCTTTTTCTACCTACTCAACTCTTACGAGGCTAGCTAACAAACATAAGAAATGGTGATACCTGAGCTTTTACTATCAACCTTACAGAAGTACTGATGATCAATGAAAAAATAGTATCTCTAAGACTGAAATGGCTGTTATCAACAAAAAGAAAGGCTGGGCTCGATGGCTCAGCCTGTAATCCCAGCACTTTGGGAGGCTGAGGTGACTGGATTGCCTGAGCTTGAAGGTTCGTAGATCAGACTGGGCAACTTGGCGAGACCTCCTCTCTACAATAAATTGAAAAAAAAAATTAGCCCAGAGTGATAGCGTGCACCTGTAGTTCTGGCTCCTTGGAAGGCTGAGGCAGAAGGATCGCCAGAGCCCAGCAGGTCTACACTGGGGTGGCCATAACCAGACTTCAAACTTTACTATAAAGCTACAATAATCAAAACAGCCGGGCTCGGTGGCTCAGCCTGTAATCCCGCGCCTTTGGGAGTCTGAGGTGAGTGGATTGCCTGAGCCCGAGGGTTCGAGACCCGCCTGGGCAAGTGAGAGCTCATCTCTACAAAAAATCAGCCGGGCATGGTAGCGGGCACCTGTGGTTCCGGCTCCTCGGAAGGCTGAGGCGGAAGGATCGCCGGAGCCCAGCGGGTCGAGCTGCAGTGGCCAGGAGCGGCCACTGCACTCCAGTGTGGGCGACAGAGTGAGACTCCAGCTCAAAAAAAAAAAAAAAAGAAAAAGAAAAATGCTTTTGCTGCTTTCTTTTCTACAATTCCCTTTTTTTAATGGGCCAATCATTGGATGTTTTTGTAGGAAGGGAGCTTTTTGTTGTTTGCCTGTTGCTGTTGAGGATGTGGTGGCAAGACAACTAACTGTGAGATATTTTATATTTGTATGGTCTTAAAATCATATTGTCTGAGTCAAAAAAGTGACATTCAGGAAGTATGAATCCCTCAGATTTTACAGTATTCCTTATTAGTTGGTCTTCTAATTTTCCTTTGAAAATGAAAATAGGCCAGGCATGGTGGCCCAAGCCTGTAATCTCAACATTTTGGGAGGCTGAGGTGAGAGGATTGCCTGAGCCCAGGGGTTCGAGCTTAGCCTGGGAGGCTTGGTGAAACCTTGTCTCTACAATAAATCAAAAAAATTAGCTGGGCGTGGTGGCACGCGCCAATAATTTTAGTTATTTGGAAAGCTGAGGTGAAAGATCGCCTGAGTCCAGCAGGTCAAGGCTGTGGTGGCCGTGATGGTGCCACTGCACTCCAGCCTGGGTGACAGAGTGAGACTCCAACTCAAAATAAATAAATAAGTAAATAAAATAAAATGAAAACAACGATTTTTCCCTCAATGAGGAAAACTTTAGTGGGTTTTAAATGAACAATTATAAAGCTATAATAAGGTAAAAATGAGAGGGGAAAGAGGCCTGGTTTTTAATGACTCTTCTGCTTTGTATCCCATTGATGTCAAGTCACATGTTGGTGGCCCGAAGATACTCTGGAAAGCTGCAGAAACAATCAATGAGAGCCTAGTTCACCAAAATTGCATCTCTAAATACAGGAGTGGAAGTTCCTGGTCTCAAAGATGGTAAGCTGCAAAAATCAAATCATTATCAAGACTGGTGTATTGGTCAATGCACTGTTACAGTGCAATATAGTGAAAATGGCAGAGAAACAGTTTTAAAATGTATATGTTGTTTACAAATAGGTAAAAATAAAAATTATACAAAAGTTGTTAACAACAAAGTGATAGACTGTATCAGGCTAAAATCAGATACATATATATTTGGCTAAAACAAATAAACAAAAAAATAAAAGAGGTATGGCTACATTAATATTGAGCAAAATGGAATTTAGAGTTAAAAGCACTGAAAGTTACCAAGTGACGTATTTTCTATTGGTAAAAGTTCCAATGCAACAATTTTAAGCACACATCAACATGGATTGGAAATACACAAATCCAAAAAGCTAGCAGGAAATTTAATTACCTCCTTCAGGAACTGATATAACAAAAATAAGTAAAATATTAGATGTGTGAAAAACAAGTTATCAGGCTTGGAGAAATGAGTACCCAGTAGCCAAGTGAATAAATATTCTATATCAATAAATCTAAAAACTGGTTTAAAAAAATAATAATAAACAACACTTTTGACTAAGCTTGATTTTAAAAAAAGTTCTAGCAAGGGAGTTTTTGATATTAGTTTTAGTTAGGGAAATATGAATTTGTTATGTAGTAATTATCAGGAAAATAAGCCAAAGCAAAAAGTCAGGATTTCTGATGTTTTATCCCTGTATATGTAAGAGCTACATGTCTTTTTACAGCAGGAAAGAATGTCTTCTTTATGTATCCACTGTATGTGCACAGGTCAAGGTAGTAGGTACACTTAAAGCACAGATTTTTTTGGTAATATGCAATGCAGCCATGTTGTATAAACTATACCCCACAAAGCAATTGAAATAAAAAGAAAAAAAACAAAATAATAATTGATAATAAATGAATAAATAAATTAAATAAATATCCATTGAACACTTGCATGTTGAAACAGACTATTTGAGCAGGCAACTCATATTTCTAAACATTAAATTTAACATCCAACTTAGTTATTTATAACCATTTTTGAGGCTTTTCTTCAGCTGATGTAGTTATCAATTTGTAAAATTCCAGAATATGAACAAATTTATCTGTGTTTAAAAAAGCAGATTCATTTATTTATACAATATCATGAGCTATTTGCTTTCAGTAAAAGAAATATGTGTTATAAAAATATAAAAAAGGGAGCGAGAAAATAAAATGTATCCTAAAGTATGAAATAGATTTTAAGAATGCTGTATGAAATTTTCTATCAATAAATCCTTAAAAGTTAGATAAAATTGAGTTTTCAGAAAAATGTCATTTGTGAAAATTAGTCAAAAATAAATGAAAAACCTGAATACACCAAATCGTACTGAGCAAACCATTCCCAAGATGGTAATATTGCATGAGAATTCCAATAAATTTTTTATAAACATATAATTATACTGTATGTAAGTCAGAGCATAAGGAAAATGTCAATCTTTTAAAATATTTATTTCAGACTAGCATAAGTCTGAGACTAAAATTGATCAAAAACAATGAAAAAAACAGAGGCGTATGAGAAAATCACATATAATGTAAAATTCTAAGTAAAATAGCAGCAAATCGAATATATCAGGCTATTAAAAGAATAATATTATGACCAAATAGGGCTTATTCCAAGAAAGTTTGATTCAACATTAGAAAATCTAATGACATTCATAATATAACTTGTTACATCAATCATTTAATATATAACCATCCATGTAGATGAAAAGAGTTTTATAAAATTCTACATATACATGCAAAAATCTCAAAGCAGACGAAGTATAAACTTATACTATAATAAATGTTATGTGTAGTGATGAAATGTACAAAGCCTTCCTACTTTAGTAGGAATAATAATGCTAGTGATCATCACTGCTATTAACTGCACAGAAAAAAAAAGTATTAATCTTGGAAAGAGAGGAAAAAACTATCATTACTTGCAGTCATGATTATCTGTCAGGAAAGACAATCAACAAAAAGCTATTAGAACTAATACAAGAGTAAAATAAGACAGAAACAAGAGAAATAACCATTGATAAATTTACAACAGAGCAGTAAAAGAATCATTAGAAAAAAATACAGTGAAAAGCAGATCCCACTCATAATAGCAATAAAAATTATAAGGGTGTAATAAAATGAGATGTTGAGTGAAACTCCAAGGATGTGTGTGTATATATACACTATATACATATATATGTCTTATTAAAATTTACAGTGCACCTTTTTTTTAGATTGCAAAATATAGTTTATTTAGAAAGTGAGAGAGAGAGAGAGAGAGAGAGAGAGAGAGAGGAGATTCACCTCCCCAAGGTAGGGGAAGGAGTCAAAGCTAAGAAACATGACAGCCATAGCTCAAAGAGCCAGGTGGCCTGGCCAATGCTTAACAAAACAATGGTTTACATACTTTTATCATAGAAAATAACTTACTTCACAGAGACTCTAGGATTCTGCATGTATGTTTTTTATTATATATACACACATACATGCATATATATATATGACCTGAAAAGTAATTGCATAGTATTGGATGGGATAACAGATAAAACTGTTAAATTTTCACAGCTCAATATAATTTTGAGTAAAATCTGTTACTGGACTTGATAAAACTATTTCTAAAATTTATGTGCAAGAGAAAATGTGGAAAAAGAATATAGGAAATTTTGACTAAAAAGAACAGTATAGATAGAGGTTTCTCAGAACTGATAATTCCACTGTAACAATCGAGTAGTATACAGGAATTAAATAAATCAGTGGAACAAAATAAAAAATCTAGATGCAAATACATGCTTACATAGGAACTATGAATACAATAAAAGTTGCATTTCACATGGTTGGGTTTAGCCTGAAGTTTCTAAAAAGTAGTGTTTGGAAAATAGTCCATGTCAGGAAATACTGATAAACAGATTTCTGCATTATACAAAATAATTTCTAGGTGAATTAAAGAGCTAAAGGCAAAACAATGAAAACAATACAAAAGAGTAATTGTATCATTTGAAGGTGGAAAGACCTTCTTAAAAATCTAAACATAATGAGAATAAACCACATAAACATACAAATTCCTGTAAGAAAATTTACTAGATTAGCAACAGGCCAGGGAAAAAAATGCATATAAAGAGTCCTTGCTAATTAATTGGAAAAAAGGCAAATAACTCAATAGTGAAATGAAAATAGATTATTCAAAGAAACACAAATAAGCATAAGAAAAAAAGAAAATAAAAAGCCCTCAGTCTCCTCATTAGGGGAAAGTCTAATTACTAACATGAGGCATCTTTTGCTGCCTCTCTGACATGGCAAAACTTGTAAACATGCGCAATGTCTAGGACTGTGGAGGGTGAGTGTAATAGATTTTTGTAAACTGTGCTGATCGGAATGTAAATTGATGCGGTCTGTAATTAGGAAAATTTGGCAATGTCTTATTAAAATTTAAAGTGCACATACTTTTATCATAGAAAACAACCTACTTTACAGAGATTCTAGGATTCTATATGCATGTTTTTCATTAGCAATATTTCAGAAGAGATCCAAATCACCAGGAATGGCCTATAAAAACATATTCTGGATAGGGTTCAGAAACCATGTGCATAAATGTACAGTTTTCAAGGTTTTTGTTACATCACATGGTAACAGTCATTTTACCAAATAGTTCAAACTAGTATTGTGGCCTGACTCAAAGTCTAACTTCCAAAGTATAGGGAATAAGGCCTTTGCTAGATTTTCTTACATTCTGTGGTTACTATTTTGAGCTGCAGAAAACCCTCTGCCAGAGCAGGATGTTGTTGGCTTTTAGAGAGCCTTATCTTCTTTTAGCTGAAAGGCACTTTGACGCATGCTAAAACATTTATAATTTCAGCCATATTTAATTAACTTCTCTTCACAGTCTTTAATTCAGCAATTCCATATTCAAGCCTCTATTAGTATTAGAGAAATACTCTCATGCAAAGAGACATGCACAAGGATGTTTATTGTGGCATTGTTTTTAATAGCGGAAAAATTGGAAACAACAAATTAATTAGGAAATGGCTCAATAAAACTATTATGTCCATAGTATGGAGTACTATGTTGCAGTTAAAAAGAATGAGGTAGGTGTACATACATCCTAATGTGAAAAATTTTCAAAGATACACCCTCAGTGAAAAAGGCAAGTTACAGAATAATACATAATGTACAATCTCATTTTCACAAAAACAAAATAAAATCTTTACGGAAATGTATATGCAAAAATGCTTTTTGGATGCAGAACTAGAAATTACATCAACCAGTTACACAAAAGGTCTTTCTGTAGCAGGGCAGAAGGCTTCCATTTTTTATTAGTTTCCTAGTCTTTTCTTTAAAAAAAAAGTTTTTACAAAGGAAATACAGTTGTGTATTACAGCTACAAAAAATTAACATTTACATTTATTGAATATTATATATAGAAAATGTTTAACATTACACTTAAAGTTTACCCATATATACTAGATCTGGGTCTCTGACTGCATATCAACCATAAGAAAATAATTTGAACCATTATTTATCTAATGATGTAAATTTAAGTGTTACAATGTTTGAATTTGAAAAGACAGTTCAGTTTCATTTGAATGTACAACAGCATGGAAGCACAGTCTAAGAATCAATTTTAGAAAAGACTATTCCAATTAGCAAATTTAGTAAGTTTCATTATGGAAATTCCCAGAGGCAAACTCTGGCATTTAATGATTAGAAAAGTCACAAGAAAGTATTGCCTACAGAGTGAATCAATGGCAAAGTAAATTTCACTGTCTAATATAAAATAACTTTTATGTTAAGCAAAAAACATAGCGTTAATTAGGGAAGGTATATTATATAAGTGTTTTCAAAGTATACAGTATAAGAATATATGGTGTGATAATGATTATGAAGCAAATAGAAAAATACAAGTGAGGATTCTTTCAATTCTCTTAAAATTCACTAATGAATCACTGTGAAGTACATCAACAATTTTACAAAAATTTAGCAGTATTGTTTCCTTTTTCTTGTCCTCTGTGACTATATCAAACTAAAGCAAATGGTCAAGTAAATGCCAGTCAAATCTAAGTGTGTTTCACTGAGTACATACAATAAGGGCTTCAATGAATTGCATGAGCATTCCAATGTCCACTGACGTTTCCAGAGCAGTCCTGTAACCCATTTTACTGACGTTTCCTTTATGCTGGTGGTTCTAATGGGAAAGGCCTGTTAGAATCAGCATAACCATTAGCTTGAACAGAAACAAATTAAAAGAAAAGTTATATTGAGAATTAACACCAAAGTTCACTGAAGTTAAAGGATGAGATTTGTGTATCACCACCAGGAAGGTCTATTCCTGAGTCACTTGATGTTCTTCTTCTATGATGATGATAAGATCCAACACGATTCTCTCAGCTGCTCACCATACACTGTTGCCATGCTACACGCTTCAATGCTGAATAGCGCAAGAACAAATACATACTTTTGTACTGTTGTTCTCATCGAAACTCCAGTACTTGGGATTTTTGCAACATTCAAAGCAGCTCAAGTAGAAAAGAAAAAGTTCAAACCAGTCACCAGATCCAAAATTAGCATTTTATTCAGAACGCTGGGGTCAGAGGTGTATCATTTATATTCTGGTACACAATACAGAGGCAAAGCTGTTGTCAGAAGTCTCTCCAGTTTAAAAGCTTTTTTTTTTTTCATTTTTTTTCTTAAAAACACACACTTAGTAGTGCCACCAGTGTCAGGCCACCCCTTTCTTTCTTTTCCTTTTTTTTTTTTTGGTACAAATTATGTAAAACATTTGTGCTAAGAACTTTTCTCCCTCCCCAAACCAAAAAAAAAAAATTAAAAATAAAAAAAATTAAAAAATTAAAAATTGAGTATTCTAACTACAGCTCAACAATTGAATCAAATGTCACTTTTTTTGTAAATACTTTATCCATAACGAAAGATATAAACATGCAAAAAACCTGAATCCATAGTCCAAATAATACATACACATGTTCTGAAGTTTCTGCACTTCTCCATAGACTATGCCAATAAAACATTATGTACACATACCATTTTTACAGTGAAGTGGAAAAAATACAGAAATAAAAAAGTGTACATGGATTAAGACCAAAATGTGTCTAACATTCTAGTTTATGAAAAAATTCAATTTTGCTACAAATTGGTGATATGAAAACTCCCTTTATTTGCAACCAGCTGCGTAAGTTTTAAGATTTTAGTGGGGAAAAAAACAAAACAAAACTAAAGTCTACAACTAGAAGTAATGTACATTTTCCAATCTCATGGTCTCATCCCCCAAGATAATAAAATTGCTCCATGAGTTTTTGTTTGTTTGTTTGTTTAATTCTGTATTTTAATAAAAGCAAATGCAATGTAACAAAAGCGTGTTGAAGCATATCATGGTTTAACTTACTGCTCCCACCACAAAATATTTTGTCTTTTACTTATCGTTTCAGAAATCAGTACCATTAAAGCCTTAAACATAAAACTAATTCCAATCTGAAAAAGGTACAAAAAGGCACATAAAATCCCAGTGCTTCTGTACTGTAAAATTCAAGTGTAACTGAGCTCAGTGTTTTTCCAAACAGTATTGGATCACTGATATTCCCTCTGAGCCCAAATTGGTTTGCAGCCTATGCCAAAGCCTCCAGCAAGCACTGTGCTAGTAGACTACAAAGTTAAAGCCTAGCTTCTGTATGCTTTTTGGGAATATCAGTTGAAATTGTACTTGTCCAAAAACCAAGTTCACCCTGAAGTTCAGTCATCACCTCCACCATACATGTCAGCAAGTTTCTTGAACCGTGGCCCCCAGTCGTTCAGGTAATCATAGTCCTGCTCACCACCACTACTTGAGGAATTAAGGGAGCTCAAGGACCCAGCGGTGGAGCCACTGCCTTCATAGTCAAACACTAAGAGGGAGTCATATGGTGGAGCTGTGGGGTCATTGTCAGCCGCTTTAAGGCCCTGCAATGTGGAAACACAAAGAAAGAAAGAATTAAGAGAGGGTTACAATTTGCAAAACCACAAAGCAGATCCTAGTGGTTCCACGGGATCAAACAAACACTTGTTTATAAATTTCCATTTACAGACCACAACATTTTCAACATATAGAAACTAGGGTTATCATCATTTGTAGGTTAGAAAAAACTAACTGATGTCTTTCCTATCCAAAGAAACAACCCTACAGAGTCAAGATCAGAAAGGACAAGACTTATGAACAGGAGGGGGCAAATTGAAGAGTAAGTGTGACAGGTGGCAGAAATGAATGGCCGACTGCTTGAGGCAAAGGAAAAAGGATCTTAAATAACATAATATATAGAACAGGATTGCTGGATTTTATTTTTAAAACTCTCATTGAAATACAAGCTAAATTATATCATGGTAATGACTGTAAAATCAATTCATTCATTAATTCAACAAACATATATAGAACAACTGCTATTCACATTAGGAAGTCTGATAAGTGAGATTTTGCAACAGTCCATTGCACAAGACCTGTTTTGAACAAGTAATTTACTGGTGAAATAGGTTACATGAAATAATAAAGAGGGCTGTGAAATCATGCGATACATGAAGCCTAATCGGAGTCAGGGTCAGGGAATTTTGATAATAGGTTGAATAGGAATTATAGGTATTATAGGTAAGGCAAAGAGAGGGACATACAAATGAGTGCCATATGGTCCTAGTCCCTCTACAAACTTACCTTCTAGCCTAACAGGCATTACATAACATGAAGCAAATGATAAGCCACAAAATTGTGAAGTCAAAGAAAAATCATCAGGATGCTGAAAAAAATTCAGACTAACATTAAGAGATAGCGGTTCAAAGAGGAAATAGCATTGTATTGACCTAATATTGGAAGAATATCAAAGGAAGAATGAAGACAGGCCAGATGTGATTACTATATAAGGAAAGGTAGCCATTGAATCATTTATGTGATCAACAAAACATGTGGAGTGTGGAATTAACTGAAAAATTGTAAACAGGTATTTCTTTTTTAAATATGGTAGCTTCTAGTTTCTATAAACCCTGGAAAAGTCATGATCCAAGGTCTATACATAGTATAAATATTGGGGAGGGGACGGCTTCTGTCAATCTAAAATAACATGCATACTTGGCTTTCACAAAGAATTAAAAAAACTTTTTAAAAAAGGAAATAATTACCATCTATATCCTTAATTTGTGTAAATAGATGCTTTTCAATATCACAGTATCTGCAGCTAATTTATAATTATGCTCCGCAAAACTTCTAAGGATTTAAGATTAGGTCTTTTTGGCATTTTTTTCTGATTTTTTCCCAATTTCATTCTAGTACTTTAAGACATACCAACATGCATCTCCACAACACTGGCTTAACAAATGCTGGCGGGCTTATGGTGGTCTCACTTATCCAGGATGTGTCATAGACTGTCCTACCTGAGAGATCAGATCTTCCTTCCAATCTACATGCATTTTACGAGCATATATGTGGGGTTTTATGAGCACATGTTCTATTCATTCAAGTTTACAGAAAAGGAATAGGGAAAGACAGCATGCAAATTCAAGTCAGAGTCCACATGGTGTAGTAGTTAAGAGATCAGACTGAGTTGACACCTCAGCTCACCCCAGTATCAGCTGTAGGTTCTCAGTACTTCCTCCTTTGCAATGATAATAATAATAATAATAATAATAATAATAATAATAATAATAATAAAGATTATTATAAAGCCCAAATGAGGTAAAAGTACCCAAGGACTCAGCACAGTGTCTGCCATACGCAGAGTTCAATGAATATTATGTAGTACTACAAAAAATTAAGTTTGGAGAAAATATCTTGTTTTGGAATTAAAAAAAATAAAAAAATGGTAAAGGCACATTTTATGAAACAAAATGGCAGCTGCTCGACTCGAATTAAAAACTAGAAAGAAAAGTACATGTGACCAGTTTTCCCATCTCCAAGTATTTCTTACCAATAATCCTAAGCATTGAATTAAGCATCACTTTTCCTCGTGTCATTTTATACTATTTATAACCCAGAAAAACCTATGTAAAATAGAATAAAGTAAGTCTTCAGCGAAATACCTCAATATATAAAACATAAATAATTTTAGATAGGATTTTCTTTATCTTATTTTTAGACTAAGTTACAAGGCAATTCTGCTAAGACTGGGAACTACAACCTACAATTTCTCAAAATGCATAATTCCCTTCTGTGGTAGATTGTGTTACTGCCCTCGGGTGATTCACCGCCCTTTTTCTGTGGGTGGATCACACACCCACACTACCACAGTGCCTCCCTGGAGTCAGGGTTTACTCCCCAACCCCAGTGCCAGGGTGGGCTATGTGATTGGCTTTGCCAATGCAATGGGATGAGTTGTGAAGAACAGTTGCTTAAAAAACTTTATCTAATGTGTTTCCACCAGTTCCTTCTTTCTCCTTCTTCCAGGAGAATGTCCTGCCTCAGATGGAAATGTTATCTTTTCCTGGGTCCTAAAATGAACAAGACATGTAGATCAGGAATCTAGCCACTGACAGAATACAGCCGATTTAGTCTTATTATTCTTTAATTTTTTTAAAGACAAAGTCTTGCTATGTAGCCCAACCTAGAGTGCAGTGGCACAAAAGTAGTTCACTGCAGCATTAAACTCCTGGGTTCAAGAGTTCCTTCCACCTCAACCTCCCGAATAGCTAGGTCTACAGGTGTATGCCATCATGTCCAGCTATTTAAAAAATTTTTTGTAGAGATGGAGTCTCACTGTGTTGTCAGGCTGGTCTCAAACTCCTGGTCTCAAGCGATCCTCTCACCTCAGCCTCTCAAAGCACTTGGATTACAAGTATGAGCCACCATACCCAGTCTGCCACTTATTTATAATTTAAGCAAGAAGTAAACCTTTGCTACTGTAAACCAGCAATAGTTTGAAGTTGTCAGTTACTGTAGCCTTAGCTAGCGCACCTTCTTTTTTTTTTTTTTTTGCAGATATTCATTCAATTCAAGACATTTGTTGGGTATCTATTATTGTAATGAATTCTGCTTAATGGTGGAGAAACAGCTATCAATTAGCAAGATCCTGTGTCTGCCCTCGTAGAGTTTGTATTCACATACTGGCCCGCACCCCTCTTCTCTTTCTCCTACAAAATCTAACTACTGCAAATATAAGCAATAGGGAATTCCTTTAGTTCAGCATGGTTTAACTTGGGACCATTAAAGATTGGACTCAAGAATAATCTGAAAGAAAATCAAGAAAAACCAGGAAAATTCCTGATAAGAAGAGTGGGTCTCTGAAAACAAATATTAAATTTCATTATGAGAACTGCTTTATGATACCGACAACAGAGACAATGGCAAAGATCATTTGTTCAGGTCTCCTGCTTTATTACAATTCAATTTTTATGTGAAAATACACACAGTCATGCCCAATCTTTATAGTGTCAACACCAGACTGGAAATATGGAAATGTTAAGACTAAAATTAGCTCTCAAGAGTTCATGGTAGAGTCTCAAGTATGTCTGGATTCAGTGGAGAGAAAAAGAGATGCCCTGTGTTTATACTGTGTCCAGAGAATAAACAGGAAAAGTGGACTGGTCTTCACTAGGTTTTTAAAGGACCTGCAGGCTCCTCATCAAATGTCTTAGCCACCTAATTGAATTCCTTAACATAAATATATCACTGCTGATAATCTACTCTCATACCTGCTATTGAGATTCTCAAAAATTTTATTGTTTATCTATTTTATTTTTATTATTATTATTATTGCTATTATTATTAGCTTTTGCACTGGCTTTCAGATCATCATGGTAGTTTTTGAATCTATTTTCATTTTTTTTAAAAGAGGTTAAGGCCATATAATCCATTAGTGAGAGCCCATCGTGTTATGATAGAACATGGCACACTGTCTTATGTTCTAATAATTATGAAAGGGCAAAACCACTGAACTTCTCAAGAATTCTTAGGCAGGCCATCTTTCTAGGCAGAAGGTTAAGTACGTCAAGTCCCTTCCACTTGGATAGCACTGATTTTTATCTGAGACTAAAATATGACTCTTCCGGATGAGGTATTACATAAACTCTTGGTAATATTTTGGTAAATCTAAAAAGATCACAGTCAAGTTCTGAGAAACTCATGGCTACAGGCACGAAATCCAAGTGAATGTACAGAAGAAATCCAGTGGGCAATGAAACCTTCTGGTACTCCCTTCTGGGATTCCTTTATTCTTGGATGTGGACATCATTTCACACGATGTACTGTTACCAAATTTACAAACTAACTGCATGTGTTCCTCTAGGTTTGACCAAATTTAGCAAAGTATGCTCTTGTTCCACCTTTCCTGGAGAGGTAGATCTTGAACTCTGGATAAATCTGAACTATTTTCTGAAGTTTGGGACTGCTCTGCAAAGTGAGAGAGCTAAGGCTCCGGCTGAATTCTTGCTGAGTTGTATTTATAGACTTCTGATCCTATGCTTTATGGGAGGAGACACGTTTTATGGGGACTATAAAAACTTACATTCTCCGGTGAGGAACACCTGTGGGATATAAGAGGAAAGAGGACATACCGTTTCCTTTACATTTTGTCTTCTTTAGACTTAGTACCACTGCTTTAGTACAGAGACTCACTGTATCCTGCCCAGACCAGAACAAAAGCCAGTCTAACTGGTATTCCTGTTTCCAGGACTGTTCCTGCTTCTTTTTTAAACACTACTGTTGGTTGCTCTCTGGCAGCAATCACCCAAATAGAACCCTCCAATTGCTCTCTGACCCTTGCACCATACGGGAGAGAATTTTCAATTGGTGCAAGAGAACGTTAAAACAATTCTTTTTATTTAAGCCAATTGCATTCAAATTGACTAAAAGTTTAAGAAAATAATGGAAGAGGTGTACAGAGATGAACAAAACTAGAAGGTGTTACTTAAAGGTCTGACATTTAGGTAACCTATAGGATGAAATAGAAACTATTAAGAAGAGCATTTAGTGAAACCAGATTGCTCACCTACCTTTCTGCTTCAGCTATTCGCAACTCCAGCAACCACAATTGAATTGTGCACCCCCAAGGGGAACCTCCCAAACCCTAAAGCATCATGTTCTTGTGCACCGCCATGTTAGTTGCACATTCATTTCTTTCTGAAATGGGATTCCCTTTGTTTGAAATGCCCCTCCCATGTTTTTTCATCTGATTTACATCCATCGATCCACCCACACATCCATCCATCCACCCACACATCCACCCACCCACCCATTCATCCACCGATCTATCCATCGATTCATCTACCCACACAACCATCCATCCACCCACACATCCACCCACCCACCCATTCATCCACCGATCCATCCATCGATTCATCCATCCATCCATCCATCCATCCATTCATCCATCCATCCATCCATCCAAGAGTTCATTAAAAATTTCACTTCTGCCGAATAAATTTTTTTCCCCCAATCATGACTGGCATTCATTTCTCTGTGGTCTCTCTGGTCTCTTCTACTTTTCTTATCATGTTTAGATTACACGAGACTGATATCCTTTCTGCAGAGGCTGTTTGTATTCACATCCTGCTGCTCAACACGGTGCCTGACAACCAGCAGGTATTCTACAAGATAACTTTGAACTGCTGTCCTGGGATTTGTTCTTTTTCCGCATCCCCTAAGCAGCCTGTTCATATTGATATCTATTCCTTTAAGAAAAAGTTAGGATCTAGATTTAAAATATATGTGGATATAAAAGTATACACCATGTTTATATTATAGTGCAATTCTGTGGCTTATAAAGGCCAACATTACTACTCCCCTTTTTGGGAAAATCATTTTATTTAAAGCAAATTGGTTTTTTGGGTTTTTTTGGAAAGACAGGATTTGAGTTGTTTTATTTACAATTAAAAAACAGTAGAAAGCTTTTTTCTCCTAAAGGGTAATTTACTTCTAATAACAATTAATATGATAGTAATAATAATTAAGAAGTTTTAGCACTATACCAAGCACTTAGATGATTTAGTCATTTAGTTCTCACTGCAATCTTAAAAGGAAGCTCGATTATTATTCCCGTTTTACAAATAAGAAAACTGGAAATTCCAGAGGTTAAAACCAAGGATCTTGACCTCGTACAAGGTAACAGAGCTTTAGGTGAGGCAGCTGGATTTGACCTCACAAAAATGTCTAAGTCCTGTAAGAGCAAAATGAGATATTTTAAGAAAGACAAATTAAATTTAATTAACAGGAGAAAAAGTCAAATGTTTTAAACTTTAGTAGTTTTAAGCAAGTTATTCTAGAAGAATCTTCCATAAGTTTTAAGCTATATTAATAAAAAGTTGGTCTTTTAACAGAAGTATGCACTAAGTTTACATATATATATTTATATATGAATGGATGAGGGGGACCAAAAAAATCCCTGAAATTTATTTATAAAAACTTGTGTATTTATTCTTACATATTTTTTAGACTTCAGTCACCTTCAAAGTACTACCCGTTTGATGCAATACACCTATCAGGATTGCTTTTTCCACTGCTCAAAACCGTTTTTAACTTGTCAATTGTGATGCTTTTTAGTGCTTCTGCCATTTTTTTTGCTTCACCTCTTCCACACTGGCAAAACGTTTCCCTTTGAAAACTTGTTTCAAATGGAGAAACAAAAGTAGCTTGGAAGAGATTGGGTGAATAGGAAGGGAGGGCATGGGGGGCTTGCATTTTCGGTCAAAAACTGCTGAACTCTCAGTGAGGTATGGATAATTTGTTTGTACAAATCGCCTATCATGAAATGGGCAGACATATTGAAAGCATCTCCAAAAAAACCCCAAAATAAACAAACAAACAAAAAACACTGAAGCCCAATGCAGTCACTCAACAATGCAGTCACAACAATGCTAGCTGATCTACTGAGTTCCTAGAACAATTACCTAGCAAAGCAAGCCTGTACTACAAGGGGCCTCATGTCCAAATAATAATTCCTTTTTTGGGGTCCCTCCCCATACACACACACACACACACACACACACACACTAAAGTATACTGCTTTATACAAAAACAAAAAAAAAAAAAATATATATAGATATATATATATATATACAGGGCAGGGTGTAGTGACCCGTGACTGCAATCTCGGCATTTTGAGAGAGCAAGGTGGGAGGAATGCTTGAACCCAGTAGTTCAAGACCAACATAGGCAACACAGCAAAGCTTCACTTTAAATAAATACATAAATAAATAAACAAACAAACAAATGAATGAATAAATACATAAGCCAGGAATTGCCTGAGCCCAGGAGGTTGAGGCTGTGGTGAGCTGTGATGATGCCACTGAACTCCATCCTGAGCAACAGAGTGAAACCCTGACTCAAACAAACAAAAAAGAAAAAAAAGAAAAGGAAAAAAGAAATGTACAGGATTAGTAAAGTTATTGGAGTTATGACAATCTCTACTGTCAGACTGAGATTCAATAAATCAGTTTCAAATTTTCACCTTCTCAAGGTCATGTTTAAAAACTCAAAACAGAATAAAATTTTGCAGTTGAACTTCAAAAATGTGGGACTTGTTTTACTTTACTTGCCAGACTGAAAATAAGTTATCATTTTTGAGATTCAAGACAACATTCATTCCTTATTGAAGTAAACAAACTTGAAAATGTTCTCATGAGCTTTCTTATTCCTTCCACCTATAAAAGCACTCCAGTTATCATCACCACTATATTATGCTTCCTTTGGAACATTTGGTGCTCTGCTAAATCAAATAAGACCTGAAGATAAATAAATTTGTGTGCATTTTAAAATGTTTTTATAAAAAGTGTTTGAGTTCTTTCTAGGTGCCTTCAACTGTTTAAAATTTTACATATATTCATGTTTGTCCATCCAGTTAGTACAAGATATTGAACAAGACTTAATGAGTATTTTGGATGGATGAATCTGTATGGTGCTTTCAGAGTTATTACTGGCTTAGGCCTTTTGACAGTTTTTGTCTCTCTGAACCTTCCCACAAAACTGACTTTCACATTCCTGAAACTATCTTTTTGGTTGTTTTCTGTGATACCTTAACTTGTAGGGGCATTTCTAGGTGATGATTTTATTTACCTTCTCCTTCATATTTGTCTGTCTTGTAATCATGTTCAAATTCATGGATTTAGTCACCATTTTAGGAATGATTTCCTAAAGTGGAACCTTTCATTCATTCATTTATTCACCAAACCAATGTGGTCCATACTGTCATGCCCCGCCCCACCCCCCAGGAATAAGCACCACTCCCAGGCCATGGAAGGGCTTAGAGGGGAGATGGGATGGACCCATGGGATTGGTGTTCTGAAGGGCAGTGAGTTCTAGATACAATGGGATGCTACTGGATGATGCCTAACCCATACCCTGTATGCCTGACCCTTTCTGGATCAGGAACATGTTAACGAAGGAACCTATTTCTAGAAAATGGTGGGAGGGAATTCCAGGCAGGAAGAACTGCTTATGGATAGGCATCAGCATGGTGTTACAAGATAAGCCTGTGAACTACAAGTAGAGATCTCCATCACTAGCCTGCAAGTTACTGGGTGGGGAAGGGCTTGAGATGAAGCTGAAAAGCCAAGTAAGAACCAGAAAATGGGCCTTCAGGTACTGGCACAATTGTATTATACAAAAACTGTGCTGGCAGCAAAGTAGGGAAAGCATACAAAGAAAATCTATGTTTAATTTATTTTTTAAACTATGTGTTATCGGCTCAGTGATATTACACACAGTAGATATTCAATAGCGATTTGCTGAATGGATAATCCTAAACCAACCTCAAGATGGTTTCGAAATGAGCTATTTTTAACACATGCAGATAATTCTCAAATTATGAATTGATTGTATTCTAGAAGTTAATTTGCAGTCAGTTTAGAACAAAGTTTTTCATATAATTAATTGCATCTGCTTGTTAGGATCTCAAGACACTGTTTTAGACTGTGTGTCTGAATACTATTTTACAGAAAGAAAATTCCAGACGGAAGTTCCCATTATGACTGTTTCCATGGTGGCCTAAAGAGTGTCAGGTGAATGAACCTTATTAACTAGATGTTCTTTTTCTGTCTACTGAAGAAGATTAAATCTCTGTTAAAAACAAAACAAAACAAAAACAAAAACAATGAACACACACAGAAAGCACACACTAAAATACAAAGTTAGAATAACTGATATTCTTGTTTTCTGAAAGTAATCAGTACCAACTGAGTGAAGGTTCCAAACTTGCTTTCTGTTGGATCCTAATCAAATGTAAATTGGGTGGTGCTCGTGGCTTTATGCCCTACACATTCGAATGCCTGAAAACAACAGAATCTAAGAGCTAGGCAACATACTAGATGTTTAGGTTATAAAAACACAAACAAGAAATTGTCCTTGTTCTGGAAAAAACTTACATTTGGAGTAGGAGAAAGACATACTGAGAATTACACCCCAGCTGGTGAGGGCTGTGACAGAGGACGCATATTGCTATACTTTCCCAGAGGTATCAAGGAAGGTTTCATACAGAAGAGAATGTTTCAGCTGAATCCTGAAGGCAAAGTAGGAGTCCTGCAGATGGCTGAGAAGGTAGCGGCTTTGCAGAAGTTACAGTATATTCAAAAGTGTGATGCTTTTAAGGAACTGCAAATAGTTCACTGGGGCTACAGCATAGGAAGGGAATGTGTGTCAACAGACTCACTATATCTTGAACTCTGAAACCACAGGAAGAACTCAACACTGTCTCATGATGACAAACACTACATTAGATATAAAATCATCAGGCAGTCTTACATATTCTAAAAGATCTAGCCATATATATATACATTTCTGCAAATTTCCCTAGCCATGTCTGTATATAAATAAATGTTGAAGAAGTCAGGACACATTTCTGTGGATAAAAGGAATTACTGGCATTCTTATTTTTTTCTTCTATCTGCTTTTAAATCATGACTCTTATAAATTAATCTATTACCTATATAGCAGAAGTGAATAGATATGTCCAGAAAGCGGCATATATTTTAGGAATAGACAGTAATGAATAGTTGTAGAGATGGATACATATTCCAATTCTGTTTTTAAACTTTTTATACAAGCTCTAAGTGCACCTAAAACCATAATGCAGATTGATTATTTTCACAGATTATGTAACTGTTTCAAAGAAGTACAGGAAACAAGAGTCTTATCAGCACATGACTGAAGGCCATATCCAACAGATGCATTCCACTTTGCAGTGCATTGAGTTATAGGGCATATATATTGCTACTGATTGTGGATATACGGCAGGACTCATGTTCTCTGGCTGTATCCCCTATATTAGTTGATCTTGGAGATACAGGGGATATAGCCAGAGAACATGAGTCCTGCCATATATTCACTATCAGTATCAGTATGTATCACTCTCTTATACTTCCAAAAAAAGTTCAAAATAAGAACTATAGTAAAACTATAGCCAAGATCAAAAGAAGCAGCTAAATCACCTTATCTCGAAACTTAAATATTAAATGCAGCAGAACTCTCCATCAGTAATGAAATAAAAGAATGCCATAATAATGTTGACAGTGAAAATCATATCTGTTATATTGAACAGAGAATTAGCTTCCTTTTACAGAAGCTCTTAAAACTCCTCAACTAGACAAGTATTTAAATCACTTACATAATATTTAATTTAGCTCTTTCAATTAATGTCTTTTGATGGAGTCACTGGGCAGGCACTGCATTCTCACCATTTGTGGAATTCAAAGGGTACAGTGTGAGGAAAATTAAAGTGAACTCTGCTACATTTATCAGTGCTAAGTGAAATAAAAATGCACTATATTATTGTTAGTCTATTTATTACTTGTAATCTAAGGAAAAATTCTTCTTGGAGATAGTATGACATACTGATAATATGTGACATATGCCATTTGACAAATGCAAACTATTAATGGATAGATTTCTTTTTGGTTGATAAAAGCAGTTAAATTTGTTCTTTGTTACTGAAGCCACATGTGCTTCTACCCAAAGAGAAACTTAAAAACAAGTATGTTTTAATGAACTACATAGCTGTCTTCCAAGCAATTTGTGGCCTACAGAGATCTAACCATTTGCATGAAATTAAAAAAAAAAATCCTTATAAAGAAAGTGAGTCTCTCTCTGTACCTCATTAATGAAGTCCCCAATGTCCCCAGGGTGTGGGGCTGCAGATCGGACCGGATACTGGGGCTCGGCATGGATGGGTCTCTCATCCAGTCGTCGGATTCCTACAGGCTTAATGGCATCTGGCTCCACAGTGTCAGGCTGCTGCAGCTGGCTCAAGTCATAGTCCTGCAAAAGACAAAATTGCAAACCCGTGGTGGATGCGCACAAAGATGGAAAATTATAGCCTCGGTTTTGAAACACACACTCAGAACACATAGAAATGAGGGAAATTTAACATAATGGAAAAGTTGCCACCATGAGTTTTTCATGTTATGATTAAATATTTCTTTCACACAGCTCTTTCTTCTGTGCTTTTCATTCCTACAGTCTGTGCTCCATCTGCTATACAATGTTTCTCATCAGCTTCCAATGGAAAGCAGCAGTGTGATGAGGTCTCCCTAGAAAATGACTAAAAACCCAACTAAACAATAGAGTTGCACCATAGAAGCAAAGGTACTAACTCAATGTCTTGAATATTAAAAACAAAAAACGATGAGGTGCCTTCTCCTTTTCCCTGAAGGAAGGCATTGGTTCACCAAGGTTTCAAAGCCACCCTTCATCCCTCCCTCCCTGCTTGAGCAAAAGTCAGCAAATGGGTATGAAGGCCCAGTCTGACCCGTGGCCTACTTTTCTCTAAGACTGGCTTTTACATTTGTAAAATGTTACTTAAAATAAGAACAACAAAAAAAAGTATGCTTCAGAGACTATATGTGGCCCGCAAAACCTAGTCTTTCTTTACTCTGGCCCTTTGTAGGGAAAGTCTGCCAACCTCTGGTATAATGATGCTAGGCCAGAGAGACAGTAGATTCTCTTCCAATGCAGCCCTGTGGGAAGGTCTTGGGAAAAAACAGCGTGTCCAAGTTCAGAGAGGTTGAGCAGAACTTGTCAAGAAGGATGCTCTGGGCATATAGGTTGAGCCCTCAGAACCATTCTTAGCTAAGGCATCAGCCAGCTGGACATGCAGGCTTGTATAAAGAAACTGACTATAATGTGTAAATGCACCAAAATTTTAGGTTTGGGCGAATACTTTGTAGTTTTCTAACCTCTAAATTCTGTTGACATAAAATGTCATACCCCCAGCTTAACCCAAATTCTCCAACTCAGCATTGACATTTGCAGAAAGCCCAGATTGTTTGGTCCTCTTTGTTTAGACTTCAAAACTCTTTATCTAAAATCAGTTTAAAACCTTTGCGGTCTCTCTATTTTGATTAATTCAACACATTTACCCATGCTTTGGCAATGTTCTAGGTGCCTTACACATGTTCGCTCATTTATTCCTTTTAATAACACATGATATTAGGCTTTATTATCCCCATTTAAGAGATGAGGAAAGCCGGGCTCGGTGGCTCAGCCTGTAATCCTGCACCTTGGGAGGCTGAGGTGAGTGGATTGACTGAGCCCGGGGGTTCGAGACCCGCCTGGGCAGGCGAGACCTCATCTCTACAATAAATCAAAATATTAGCCGGGTGTGGTAGCGCGCGCCTGTAGTTCCAGCTACTTGGAAGGCTGAGGCGGAAGTATCGCCGGAGCCCAGCAGGTCGAGGCTGCCGTGGCCAGGAGCGGCCACTGCACCCCAGTCTGGGCAACAGAGTGAGACTCCAACTCAAAAAAAAAAAAAAAAAAAAGAGATGAGGAAACTGATCTTCCAAAAACCCAAGTAACTCAACATGGTTTCAGATTTATTACAAAACAGATTCTGACTCCAAATGTATTGGATTCTAAAACCTGGCTCTTTTCAGTCATTTATGAGCAAATCAAGGATGAATTACAAGGTTGGATTTAGAGAGTAAAGACGTAGATAGATGAGTAGGGAGGGACAGGAATGTAAGGAATAACTAAAACAACAAAGGAGAGAATGTTCACTATCCTTCACACCCACTATGTGTCAGATATTATGCCAGGCTCTTGATAAGTGTTTTCTCAACACTTTTTAACAAACTCATGAAGAATGTTTTATTAACATCTTTTTGAATGAAGAAAGAGACTCAGAGAGGCTGAGTAACTTGCCGAAGGGTCACACAGCTAGTGTGTGATTAAGTTGGGAATCAAAACCAGGTGTGCCTGACTTCACAGCATCTGATTCAAAATAGCTCTATTCGCCTTGAGACACTGATCCAGACAACTCACCCTCTGAACAAGAGCTCCCTATCAAGAGCTTCAACTAGCAGGTGAAGGCACTCAGGTGTCTTGATGGAAAACCTCCTCCTCTTATAAGTATGCAGCGTGATGTGGAAAGTGAGGCAGGCACACAGAGAGTAGAAGAAGCTAGAGTGGGATGTGAACTTGGCATATCACAGAGTATAAAATGCTCACAGGGTAACTGGCTTTACCATTCATGGGTTAGGGAGAAGGACTGTTATGGAAGAGTCAACAACGGGAGCAAAGGCATTGGAATGTTACTTTCTCTCATCCAGATAGAGTGTTTCAAATCATCCATACAAAACTTGAGGGAAAACACCTTGCTTCTGCACAAATGTGCTCCATTTTCAATTTTACAGAATTTAGGATTTATTTATAGAACAACTTAAAGTAAAGGCCTACAATGATGTAACAGATGTGAAAGCCTTTGAAATGTTAAAGTGCTGTACAAGATAAAAAGAGAGACTTATTTAGAGAATGTTGAATGCTCACACACTAAAAAGCATGTTTTTCCAGGACATGTTTAATTGCATAACTCCCAAGCATAGTAGAGTGGGTTGAGCTGCAAATAAGCGTGTACTCTTAACAAGCACCAAAGCAATCTCCAAAAAGGGGAAAAATAGATGGCAAGTATATTGATGACAGTTAATAAATGTTTTTACCCTGAGAATGAAAACGCTTTATCAGAAGTCTGAATTGCACAAAAAGAGGTAATTGAATCTTCTGTTTAAGGACTGCCTTTTACCCAGTGACATATTCCTTGATTGCCCTGCCTTATTAGATGCAGTTCCCAGTGACAAGTATAAGAATACAAAAGGACTGGATTTCTTACATATAACTAGAGACAGAAGAGGCAAGTGGGCTTTGCTCATATTATTCTTTACCTAGGAAGATCCTCTCTCTCCTACCTTATATAACTCCTGCTGTATCCAGAGGCTACAAGTACAATGCATTTTGATTGGCCAGTAGTGTTTTAAAAACATTCAAATGAGCTGGCAACATTTAGATGTAAGTATATCGTGCCTGAAAATAGGAAGATCTGGCAAAACAGAGCTCATATTCTGACATGGCAATTTGCTGCAGCCAATAGCAGCATCCCCTTTGGACAAGGACAGTATTTCCTCCAGGCCTGCTTCATTCATTAATGTGTCTATACCATACTTATATATCAGCATGTTAATTTAGTTCTTTCTTTCTTTCTTTATTTTTTTATAGCCTTTTCCTACTTTAAGAACCAGAGAAGAGGAACAGTCTTAAAACTTCTTTGGTCCTGCTCAGATCTTTGGACTATCGATGTGTCAGGCCCATAGAGTGTGCTCATTAAAAATAAGGTTGAATATAATCTCAGCAATAATATTCTTGCCAGATATCAAAGGAGCAGCCAATTTAGGAAATGTGACTTAGATCATATTACATTGCACAACAGTAATTCACAATGAGGAGGGAAAGAAAGACCCCTGGCCTCAACAATGAAAACCATTTCCCTCAAAAATGAAAACCTGTTCAATCCCTCAGTTGTGATGGTATTGAAAAAGAGGCAGAAATACACTGATTTTTTTTTAGGTTAAAACATAGGGCTTAAAGTTTCTCTCTGATGGTTTCCCCTTGTCTAATGCCAATATGGCACATAACAATCTGAAGGTGGTAGGGAGCATGTGGAAGTATCCTCAGGCCACAGGAATGGGCTTTTCTGTTGGTGTCCATTTGTGTTATATGGCAAAAGTCCTGACCCGAGTGTCCCATTTTAGGCCTTTTGATAAAAGGTCACCCTATGCAAACCTCTTAAATTATACATCTTTACAATCCCATAATGATTTACTTAAACACACAAATTACAACATGTAGGATGAGAATTATAAAGAGAATTACACAGGCTAAAAATGTTTTCAAGGTCATTGAGTTCATGGCCTTACTTCTGAAGATCATAAACAGTCCAAAGCAAATCTTTATTTGGTTCCTAAAACTCTAAAAGAATAGGTCTGAACATTCTCTTATGATTGTCAACCTTTGCAATATTAACTTCCCAGAAAAAATTCAATTTTCAAATGAAGGCCAAGGAAAATCTTGTTTTAACTGATGTTTTGAATGTGTGTTAATTGGTAATGATCATTAAAGGTAGGCATGGATTTGAGTTTTGAAAATACTAACATTGCAATTAACTTATTTTTTTTTTTTGGTTTATGATTTAAAATGTCTTGAGGGTGATTTAACTCTGGAAGAGTTAATAACAAGTTAGTCAGCAGTTAAAGCTCTGGTTCTGGCTTTTTGTGTGTGTGTTAAATTCCACTGACTTGCAATGATTTATAATTGGTTTGAAAAGATACCACAAGTCTACCTCAGGGCATTTGGGTATATTAAAATAAAATAAAATAAAATAAAATGCTGCATCAGTATAAACTGAAGTTCTATAATCCTAGGCAAATATTTCTAAAAACTACATCACAGGTAGAATGTATAGCGTGGCACAATCAGTCCATTTCAGGGAGTGATGCAAACATTCATTTACCTGTTACACAAGTAGGTATTTACAGAATACCTACTGGGTACCAGAAGTCATTTTCTGGTCTGAGAGCATGAAAGAAGGGAACCAACCAACCTTCATCTAGTGTTCATCATCTGTCAGGAATTACATAAGGTAATTTCTCATGTGGTATCTCATATAATCCAAACGAAAACCCTTCCAAGTAGATATTATTCTCCACACTATTGATTACCTCAGCTCAAAGAGTTTTATGACTTGACCAAGGTCACAGACTCAGTTAAGCAGTGTCAAAGAGTAAAACAGAGACCACCAGGGCAAGCAAAATAAATAATCAAAAAGTTGTAACTTTTTGTGACTTGCCAGTGAAAAAATGTACCAAACAGTTTGCTGAAGAGGGAAACATCTTTTAAGTGCAGAAGTGAGAATTCAAGGTGTCTGCTAGTTTAGCACTGGACTCCACCGCTTTAGATAGGGTAGAATAAATTCTTAGGGCTGCGCACAGTTGGTTCAAACAAAATTCGCTGTTTTGTAGGCAGGAAGTACTCTTCATTTAGGCCCAACAAGGGTCTGGCATGTGCGGGAGAGACGAGGGGGCTGGACACTCAAAGTTCATAGTCTTTTATTGGCCTTCACTGGTTAGAACCAGAGATGAAACACCATAGAGTTTTGCTATCTCCCAGGCATGGACTGGTACAAGTGAAACATTTTCTTTTTATGGTCTCAAAGGCAAGTGACTTTAAAATTCCCATATCGATAAGGTAAACATTTTCAGATGTTTCAAGATAGAGTGACGGAGAGAAATAAAAATACTCATATGAAATTAAATGGGCAAAATTCCGAAGGGGGAAAAAAGTATCTGGGAAAAACAAAAAAAGCTGACTGTGGCACAGGTAAGAAACTGTTCAGACAGACACAAAAAGGAATGGGAGGTGGGAGAGAAGAACGTTATTATCTCACCCTCTATCGCTCCTGGCATTAAAATAATTGAATAAAATAGTGATAAGGTGTCAACACATTACCATACAACTGCTGACAAGTAAGTCAAATACACCCTTGCAAGTTTTATGTAAATTACATTATGACCTGATTTTCTTCCCCAGCGAAATACAGTTATGATGGTAACTATCTACACAGGCGAAATGATGTGGAAAACTAAGTAGATTCTATGGATTATTAAAGTCCCCCCAAATAAAAGATTTGCTAAAAGCTTTCCTGGATTGAATCATAAACCTAATAGAAATAAAATAACTTGGGAACTTGAAATACAGATGAAGAACTTCTACTCTCCATCTTCATATACATTTTGATCTCATTGGCAGCTAGTTTTCCACCTCCCACAAGGTCCCCATTAAGAGGGAACAGTCATTGTTTCTGCCTCTGTTAATGCTGGTCTGTCACCACTTCTTTTAAAAAGCTACCCGTTTGCAGAATTATGAATGAGCTGTAGGTCGATTCTTTGGTGCAAAATTATGGCTGTGTTTTAGAAACTGGGATTGTTGAAATCTTACCACAACGTATTTCCTACTGTAAAATTATTACTTATTCTTTTAGAAGAGTGCAGCAGATATACAATTCAATTTTTTTTTTTACTCAGGGTCTCACTGTGTTGCTCAGGCTGGACTGCAGTGGCACAGTCACAGTGTACCCCAGTCTCAAACTCCTCGGCTCAAGCAATCCTCCCTCTTTAGCCTCCTGAGTAGCTGGGACTCCAGATGCATGCCACCATACCTGACTGATTTTTTTTTTTTGTTAATTTTGTAGAGAGGAGGTCTCACTATGTAGTCCAGGCTGGTCTCGAACTCCTGGGCTCAAACAATCCTCCCTCTTTAGCCTCCTGAGTAGCTGGGACTCCAGATGCATGCCACCATACCTGACTGATTTTTTAAAAAATTAATTTTGTAGAAAGGAAGTCTCACTATGTAGTCCAGGCTGGTCTTGAACTCCTGAGCTCAAGCAATCCTCCCACCTTGGCCTCCCAAAGTGCTGGGATAAAAGTTGTGAGCCACATGCTGGACTTCAATTTGATCTGTTTTCACAAATACTTTCCTAAGAGTTTCTTGGGTCACACAGACTCAGTTACTGACCTCACAGAGCCTTTTAGTCTACGGCATTTAAAAATAATGGAAGCTTAATATTGGAATGATGACAAAGAATATGGAATGTGAAAGTGTAAGTTACTGTCAAGGAGATGCTGCTGGGAGAAGGGAGGATGCGGAAACACAGACTTCAGCATCCATCAGAGGAAAATGGCTTCAGAACCACAACGGGTTTCTGAAACCTTTTTCTCCTAATGTCTGTAATTTCCCATTCTTTCCAGGCACTCCAGTTACAGCCCTATAGAGATGAACACATTTCTTAACCCTTCCAAGGACTTTGTTTTGGGAGATAAAAGTATAGCCACCTAAACACATGCTGACTTCCACGTCTTCATCACGCTCCCAACTCTTCCTTCCCCAAAACGAAAATGCCACCACTCTAATAAAGATCATAGTCAGTCGTTCTATCTCAGCATGACCTACTGTTCAATCTTGGAGGAGATATAAAAATAGGTAATAGAGAAACGACAACACTTGGTTGGGAATATGGTGGCAGAGCATCAATATTTTTCCCTAGTTTCTGACACATCCTTTGGAATTTCCTAAAGAAGAATGTTCTTAGTTTTAAGATAAATTTGCACATAAAATCAATATAGCAATGGGAGCATGAGTTTGATTTTTTTAATGGATTATGATGTCAGAGTACCATGATTCAAATCCTGGCTCCCTCATATTTTAACAATGTGACCTTGAGCAGATGACATACATTTCCAGTGCTCACCCATTCAACCTTTGGACAAAAAAGCTAACAAGGACACTATTAATGCAATAAGTCTACGGCAAGGCTCAACACACTAGTTGATATTGTTGATATTTCAGGCTTTCAGGGCCATATAGTCTCTTTCACAATATCTCGACTCTGCTGCAGCATCAAGTAGCCATAAACAATATGCACATGATGGGTGTAGTGCTTGGTTGTGCTCCAGGAAACAGGCAGCTGGTAGCTGCTGGAAGTTGGGCTATAACATTTTAGCATCTTGGCTTTTTTCTTTTTTTTTTTTTTGCGTACTGCTAACACATACTTGACATTCAACACTTTACTAGTCTTATTACTAGGATATTGATAACTTTCCATTCCCCTAAAACTAAGTGTAGTACACTTGTAATTAGCCAAGAAGAATGAATATTAAGAGGAACTACATAAAACACTGTATTCACTTCCATGAAGTGGCAGGAATAGCAAAGAAAGCGTAATATGTAAATCATGTGCAAGGTAAAAATATGTAATGACCAGGAGGAAATGGGCACCAAGCAGTTCAGAATATATGCTGTTTACAGCCTACTAATGTACAAGTGTTCTGCGAACAGCATGCAAAAAGAGAAAGACAATGTGCTAACCCCACCCCTGGTGAAACTTTCCTTTTGTGAGATCTGTACAATTCTTTCAATCATGGACATATACCAGTATTTGCAGGTGGGTAAAAAGGGATGGCTAACTCAGGAACATCATTAACAGAGTGTGCTTTAACCAACAATAAACATGTTGAAAGTGGTCTTTCTCCACAGTTATGTCCAGATTCAGCCATCTGTTAGTTTGCTTATAAAGCAGAATGATTTTGTAAAACAATTATTTCAAGGAATCAAATATACCGTAGCTAAATTATACAGCTTCATTCTCCGCTTGAGTCAGATGGCTGGGCTTGGTTGCCCACACTGGGGCTGATTGCTGTGATTGGCAGGAAGTCCTGAGACTTCCCCTGGCTCATGCAGAGATCTTTTGCCTCAGGAAAGTGGCTGGTTTGGTCTCAAGGGGCTTTCTTGTACCTGTGCCCCAACCCTCTGTGTAGGCATCCTGCCTGGATTTAGATTTTGGTTCCGGTATTCCAGATTGTATACTTGAATTTTTTAAAAAAATAACTTGGCTGCTCAGATTCCTTCTCCAGATTTTAACTTTGTTAATGTTAAAATGTGTCTAATTTTGCAAGCTTAATAAATTGACTGGGTCTTGCCCTTTGCCTATTTTAAAGTTAGATTACCAGTAGTCATTTAATAAGCTATGGCTGAGTGCCTAGCTTACTTGTCCTACTCATAACACCTGCCTGCTATAGAGAGATTAAAACATCTACCATATGGACCCTAGAACACTGCATAAGAGCTTGATATCCTCTCTTTCCCACCCACCCTAAGCTGGTTGCCTAGACTGGAGGGCAGTGGTATGATCACAGCTCGTTGCCGCCTCAAATTCTTGGGCTCAAGTGACCTCCTTCCTCAGCCTCCCAAGTAGCTGGGATAATAGGCACATGCCACCACACTCAGCTATTTTTTTTTTTTTTTGTAGAGATGAGGTATTGCTATGTTCTCCAAGCTGGTCTCAAACTCCCAGGCTCAAGCAATCCTCCTGCCTCAGCCTCCCAAAGTGCTGGGATTACAGTCATGAGCCACCACACTCAGCTGAGCTTGAACTCTTGAGTAACACAGAGCTGGATTTGAAAACTGGACTAACAGCAGGGTCTACTTCATAGAGACATGAGGAACATTAAGAAAGACATGCAAACTAAGAGCACGGCACAGTGTCTGAAACCGAATAAGCATGCAATGAATGCTGACATTTCTGAAGGTTATCATTATTTCCTGAAGACATCAGAGATCTCAAAAGAAGAAAGTGAAGCTATCAGGGGGTGTACTGGTCCAATCTGCCTTGTAGAGAGAGTTGTAAACTAAGCTAGAGATTCAGGAAGAGGGACCAGTGCAGTTCAACTAACACTTGATGAGTGACCACCAGATGCCAACTGCCCCAGAGACTGGACCAAAACAATGAACAAGACAACTCCCTGCCCTCACAGAGCTTAAGGTGAGGACCAGGAGTGGATGCAAAAGCTCAAAACAGAAGTAGCTACAGGATGTTGCGGGAGCACAGAACAGAGACACTTGATTCAGCCTGGGACTCCAAGACAAGATGCCATGAGATGAATCCTGATGGCTAAATAGAGTTAGGCAGGTGAAGACACAGACTAAGTCAAGAAAGCATGAAATAGCGTGGTACAGGTGTCGAAGCACAGGCAGTTCAATCTGCCTGTGGTTTAAAATGCAAAGTGGAGGGGTAATAAGAATAACTAAGTCATCAACCCTTCAAGTCCCCATGTCTAAAAGCCAAATCCAAGGTCATAGAAACTGTGGACTATCACTCCATCTCAGGCACCTGTATCAAGACTCCAGGGATATAAAAAATCAATTTATTTTTTGTAAAAAGTCAATTGACACTCATAGGCACTACACCTATAACTTTTGGGTTCTGGAAACCTAAGCCTCTAAAAGGAGCTCCTATCATGAGTCTCTTTGTCCAAATTACATGTGATTCTTTATACGTGCCAGTGCTGGATCTTCATCAATAAAACTTTAGTATCACAGAAAGTACAGGAAGCTTTCTCCAACTAAAAGAAAGCTTCCTTCCCTGGTTTTTGGTGGACCTTACATAATGTTTTTCATGCCTATACAGAGTTTCATTTCATGAAATGTACCTACTACTCTATCTCTTCTGTAACCAGGAATCCACCTCTCCCCCAGTATAATTGGATTGGTTAGAACAATGCAACTCATTGTGTGGGGGGTAAAAGCTGTTCTCACAGTATCTCTGGGAAGATTCTCTACAATGACCAAACACGAGTATGGTAGAGACTTTCAGCGGATCACCAAAGCCACTTATTTTTCTTCCCTAGACACACTGCTAAGGATATTTCCCAGGGAATTGGAAGTGGAAGTGATATGTGTCACTTAAGGCCTGGTGCATAAAATACTCTGACAGATCATCTTCCATGCCCTGTGATGTATGTTTGTATGGCTGGGGTGATCCTGGATGTCACATGTAGGAAGATGGAAGAGCCACTGGTACTCTAGGCCCCTGAATGACTGTGTGGAGCAGAGCACAACTGCCTTTTCCACCCCAGACATTCATGATCTGAAATTCAATTCTGTTATGAAAGCAAGAAATACATTTCAACTCCACTTAGGTCACTGAAATATTTTAGAGTCTGTTACAGAAACTAGCTTATTTTAGCTAATACATCTAGCTAAATATATTTGTGTGGCTAATCCTCTCTCCCTCTCTCTTTTATTCCAGTACTACAGAAAACTGCCCTAGAAAGCTACCTCCTCCTTGTATAATTCTACTTTTGTTCATCCAAAGTCTAATTAATACTGTATAATTTAATCAGGGTCTGCGAAAATAAGTATCTATAAGGCAAAGCCTGATAAAAGAAATCAATAGAGCTGGTCTGGTACAGAAAAAGAAAAAAATCACTGAAGCATGTCTGCCCAGCTTTAAGAAAAAAAACTTCTATTTAGTTTCCAACAGTTGTTTTCATGTCAGAATGCAGACCATGTTTCTAGACCTTTCCATTTTTGTAAAGAATTGGGAAACAAGAATTTTATGTGAATATTTTCAATTTTTGAACTCTGCAAGCTAAATAAAACACAACTGTGAACTATGTATGAACAGATTCTCAGTTTATGAACAGTGACTTTAAAGTGACACTGAATCCATCTTTCGGACATGTCCCCCAAACCATCAGGGTTGGTGGTATTAGGTACTTCTCTTGTCTGAATGTGTTTGTCTTCCCAAGATTCCTATGTTGAAACCTAATCCCCGATGCCACAGTATTAAGGGTGGGACCTGTAGGAAGTGATTAGATCAAGAGGATGGAGCCCTCATGAACAGGATTAGTTTCCTTTTGGAAGACCAAGGGAGCCTGTTGACCCAGTCCACCATGTGAGGACACAGTAAAAAGGTACCTTGTATGAAGCACAGAGCAAGGTCTCAGCAGACACTGAATCTGCGGGTGCCCTGATCTTGGGCTTCCCAGTATCTAGAATTGTGAGAAATAAACCTCTGTTATGTATAACCCAGTTTACAGTATTTGTTACAGCATCCCAGACAGACCGTGGTACTTTCTCTGAGAGACTGAATCATCTTCGATGCCAAAAAACTAGCCCCTAGTCAGTCTCTAAAACTTACAACAACCACCTTCGGGAATTACGGCAGAGTCTTCTCAGTCCTGGAATGTAAAACCCATAGTGTTCTCTGTACCTCAGAGGTACCGGGCCTTCTCTGAAGTAGCTGAGAGAAGAAAATGGAACCAACTGTGATGCTACACTCAGCAAGTGAAAACCGACATGGGACACAGTGGATGACAAGGGCCAAGAATCTAAGAGTGATCAAGAGAATACTGACACGGAATCTTTAAAAAGACATTCAGCCTTTCTGTCATTACTTGCTCTGCCCCACATCCCTACTGAGTTTACTCTTGTCTGTGGAGACAACAAGCCCTGCCCTTGAGCTACCACTCCTGGTCTTAAAGGGTTCCAGGGTCTACTGACTGTCATTTGTGAAAACACTCAAGATGAATAGTAGCCCTTTCTTTCACAGGTCTTGGAAATGGTAAATTTTCTACTCAAATTTTGGAGCAGAGGAAGCTGCTGGGTGTCCCAGGGTCTACTTCAAGGATGGAAGAGCCCTCTTATAAATTTGAATGGCGTTTGGAAAGGCAGTGTTTCAATTCCTTGGTTGAGCATGAGCCTTGTCAAGGATGGTATAAGATACAGCAGTCATCCTTTTCTTTGGACTCAGGTAGACAAGGATTTAATCCCCAATTGGCTGCCTTCTAACAATATTTTGCTGGATGATTGTGAGGGGCAAATGAAATAATGCATGAAAAGCACTTAGTATAATGTCTAACACATAGGGTGCGCCTGCCAAACAATAGCCTTTGCTATTATTACAGAGAATAAAGATACATAGTATCAAGTGGTAGAGGTTGTTTAAAGTGAGCACCCGAGAGTGCTGTAAACATAATACACACAGGATAAATGTTTGTAATTCAATCTAAGCTTTAAAGAGCAGAAAGCTAACAGTTTCTGCTTCTTACCCTGGGGCTAAAAAGGGGATAGTCCCAGGGAAAGTATGCTATCAGCTACATTGTATATTGACCCAGATTTTATTAGTGATGCTTATAGGAAAGGAACTAGATGCAAAGATCATTGAAAGCGATACAGTATCTACAACCAACCACACTGGCCAAAAGGGCACTGAAGGACATTTACTAATGAGGATAATTAAACATGCCTTACTAACCAGTCAAAAAGCCCTGCTGATTACAGCAGTGAAGCAGATAAAGGAACTTTGCACTCTGAAGAGAGACTGGGCATGATACTAAAGTGTCTATTCAATAGCTTACAGCCCTGTGCGAAGATAACACTCTCATCAGAACACATCTAATCCTAGTTTCAAATATGGGTCCAGCCGGGCCTCCTGATAATTGACACCACAGCAGAATATCCACAAGCTCTAGTAAGTGTCTTCTATATGCCAGACAAGAAAAAATTAAAAAAAAAGAATGTAGGGTTGGTTTCTTTCTTTTCTTAGGCTCCTCTCAGACATTTTGTTAAAGAAATTAGTAACCTGTGTCTTGACATAGAACTTAGACAGCTAGAGATGCTAATCAAGTCAGGGAAGATAAGAACTACTATTGGTAAGAAACTATTTTGCTTTGTTTTCTTTCTAATCAGTTAGTTGTTGGTAAGAAGGATACTTTGTCTTGGCAGGAAGAATAAGAATATTGGCTGAGCCAGTTTCAGGCTAATCTTCTGGAGACTGCTGCTACAGACCTGCCCTTGCACCAACCATAGTCATTATCTGGCACCCAGCAACTGCCTAAGCTGACCTCTGAGACCTAGCCAAGTTTTAAAGCTGTATAAATAAAATGTGGTTCATTTTTACAATGCAATACAATTCAGCAACAGCAAAATTGATTCTTTGAGACAGTCCAGCTGAGACATGAAGCAGATCAAACCACCTTATTTTCACAAACCATGTCCACCTACTGTGGCCCGAGCCCCATCCACACCTTAAGGTAAAAAACATGCTCTGTAAAACACCAGCTATGTGTAATAAAAATCGACCAAAATTTGTCCAGAATGCAGCATGGCGCCAGTCCCATTTCCGAGGTCCATTGTTGCAAGGGGGTAATATTGTCAAAAGAACTAATACAAATTATGAATCATTTTCCATTACCAAAACGGTTTACTGCACACTACAAAGAAATGGAATTTCTAACAAGGAGTCACACGTGAATTAGGAAAAATAGAATATTGTGTATTTCACAAAGTCAAACTTCTCAGAAACTAGTCATGATTTTCAGATTTAAAACAATAACATGTATTTAGAAAACAAAGTACTTGGATTAAACACATTTAAAAACTAGATAAATAAATGATTTCCTTTTTTGTAAGGAACAATGTAAGAGAAAAAAATAAATCTCAAAAAAAATTTTCAAGAATACAGTCAAAAAACTTACAGTCTATCATATATCAAGACATTAGAAAGCTATGGTAATTACAACAACACAAGATTGGCCCAATAGTAGGCAGATAGAACGGTAGTTCAGCATAGAGCATCAGGAAGCTAACCCATGGAGTCACATACAGATAATCACCTGTTTTATGACAATGAATCACTCACTGCAATGCAGAAGTGACAGGTCATCTTTTTAGTAAAGGGTGGTAGATATTCATAAAGAAAGAAAACAAAGAAGTCCTGATCCATATCCTCTACCAAATGAAAATCAGTTACTGGAAGATCATAGACTTAATACGATGAGTAAAACAGTAAAGCTTCAAGGAGACAATATTACTTTTTTTTTTTTGAGGTTTATTACCTTGAGACAAAGTTTGTTGTTTTTTTTTTTTTAACAGGATATGAGAGCACTACCCACAATGAAAAAAATTGATAAACTGGACAATATTACAAATAAAAACTTCTCTTTGTCTAAAGACATTGTTAAGAGAATAAAAAAGCAAGCTACAGAATGAAAGAAGATATTTCCAACATGTTTATCTGACAAAGAACAAGTATCTATAATAAAAAAGGACCTCTTCCAAATCAGTAAAAGACAACCCTCCAAAAAAGTAGACAAACAAGCTGAACAGAAACTTTATGAAAGAAAATATCAAAAGGGTAAATAAGTCAGAAGGAATACCCCAATTAAATCCTAATGAAGCACATATCAGAGTAGCCAAAGTTTACAAAGACAGAAAAAATCCAAATGTCAGTGAGGATGAGGAAATGGGGCGGTTAGAACTCTCATGCACCACAGTGGGGAGGAGAGGTGTGCCAACTGTACACTCACTTTGGAAAATTGGTGGGGTTCCACTCAAGCTGCACACATGTACACTCCCTGACCTAGAAATTCATCTCCTGTGCACACACCAACCAAAATGCACCAGAACGTGTGCACACAAATGTTCACAGCAGTTTTAGTCATAATAACCCAACTGGATAAACTCAAACATCCAAATATAGAAGAATGAATAAATAAAATGTAATTAATTCTTAAAATGGAATACTGTTCAGCCATGGCAAAAATGAGCTACTTCTATATACAACATGGATGAATCTCACACAGAAGCTAAGTGCACAGAGTGCCTACTCTACGACATCTATTTACATAGCATTCACAGGGAATGCTAATCTAAAAGTGATAGGAATAAAAAAGACTGGCTCCTTTTGGCAGAGGGCATACTGCCTGTAGCAGGGTACAAAAGAAGCTGCTAGGGTGCTGGTAATGTTCTTTGCGGACATGAGTGGTGGTTATACTCTTAAGCCTGTAGGAAGCCTTCTGCTTTGGTTGGGATCTAGAATATCGTGAGACTATTATTCATGCTGTCGTGCCAAGAACAAATCAGATAAGTTACCAGATCACAGCTTTTTGAAGCAACAAGACAGCTGAAAACAAAATGAGTCCTAATTAAATGAAAATATAGAAACTGGTAAGACCGTTCTAGAGAAAGAAGACCCACAGCTGCTTTTCTCCCTGGAAGAGTAAGAAAAAGAAGAAAGAAATTTGCCATTAAAAAACATAAGGACAAATCACCCAAATTTTGAAGAAAACTTTAGTCACCACAATTGGACAGGCTTGATGGAGTCTCAACCTGAGGGAGTCTTCTCCCCCACCAACTCCGTCCCATGGGCCTTTCCCTAGTATATAAGGGGCTATACCAAAGGTTGGGTGCAGGGTCAAAGAGCTGGCATGCTAAGAAAGAAATCTGGGTTTGGCAAATTCCCAGGAGTGGGTGCGGGGGTTAAAGCAGAGACAGGACACCTGTTAGGAAGCCCTTGCAGGATGGAGGTAAATAAAGGGAGAGGCCTTGGAGATAGGGATAAGAGAATGGATTTCATGAAACACTTTAGGGGTAGACGCAAAATCCCTGGTGCAGTATTCCTAATCACATATTTTATTCTGTTGTTCTGAGGTAAAAATTAAATTTTGTCACAGTTGCCTATAATGAGAACTGCTTATGGAAATCACAACTGAGGATCAGAGATGGGGGAGGCTCTTCATTAAGAATAAAATGCCATCAAAGAACCCAGAGAATACAAAAAGACACCACAGAAAGATCAGTAACACATTTTTAAAAACAGCCATAGAGTACAAAGAAAGTTCCAGAAAAATCTTTGGACTGTTGGTTCGGAAGTACTACGTTCAAGCACAAGAGCGGCTGGGGTTCAGAGGTCAGGAAAAGAACTGGTTGAAAATTATGATGCTGATTTTAACAAATCGTGTAGTCAATACGTTTTACCACTTGATCTCAAACATGAATTTTAAGCAAAGTCAATAGATGAAATAAGTCTTTCCTAAAATAACCACAACAATAAAGTCTTATTGAGTAATTTCTCGATGGGATTGGAGGGGAGATGGGAGAAAGATTCAGATTAGATGACATCAACCACCCCCTGTCTAGTCCCTAAGATGCTGAGAACTACCTGGTTCCTGCCTCTGGGCCTCCAATTTTGTGCAGCATCCAGTTACTACTAGTGGTCTTCCAGTTATTACCAATTACTATAGCTATATTGAGTTAAATTTAGGTTTATCCCTTGAAAATTATGCACAGTGACATGAAAAATAAAATAGTGGAAATAGAAGATTTAAGAGAGAATGTGATAACTATACATTTCTTGATCTTGAGCATAGCCTAGAAAACGAAAGGATAGATTAATTAAAGGATTAAGTCAAACATGAATTTTAATATTCAAAGACATTTATAAGTAAAACACCCTAAGGTATATTTATAGAACCACTTTAATTAGTCAGTATTCAAAACAGCATTACACACATGAGTCAAGTTTTCAACATATTTTAAATCTGCATCTCTTCTAAATGAGAGGGAGTTGAGGTATCGTAAACCAAGCACAGAACCAGGAATCAGAAGCTGAGGCCTCAAGTTCTGGCTATGCCAGTTACAAACTCCAAAAGCAAATCATGCAACTTTTTGCAAATGAAAAATTCTAAAGGGTTGCTACAAAGATTAAACAATAATGGACGTGAATGTGCTTTGTAAAAAGTAGTAAATCATGTCCATAAAGGAGTAAAGAAGGGAGAAAAACTGTTTTTATTCAATTAACAGCTCTATCACTAATGCCTATGTATATGCTTAAGGGGATACATTTTAAATTACTGATAATAATGCAAAACCCAAGAATTCTGGGTTCTTTTTTGGACTACTATCCTTAACATTTGCATTAGTAAATAGAAATGATATGATTAGCAAATGTATCCAAGAATTGCCTGTCATAGCAATTTCTCATGGATTACGTTAACATCTTCCATATAAATTCAAGAGGAACGAAATCAGAGTAGTTAGTTTAGGTTGTGGCATAAGACAGATCTGCACTCAAATCCTGTACCTATTACTTCCTAGGTGTATAACTCTGCAGAATCCAACCATCCTTAGGCTTGGTTCTCTGCCACTAAAGTGAAGATATTCACAGCATCAGTATCACAGGTTTTAGAGATTTAAGAGATGGCATCACTTAATGTACTTAGCAGAACGCCTGGCATGCCATATACAGCACTCATAAAGGTCAGCTATGATAACATCTAAAATGTTGCTTCCAAGCAGATAGAGATCCTTCTTTTCCATTTATTGGTCATTCTCATCCTTGAACAGTTATGCAGTCTCCTTTGGATGTAGTGATACAGTAAGTAGCTCTCTTATTTAATAGCCAGAAGGGGATTCTGACATCTACTGAACAACCACTATGAGCCAGGCACCATGACAGTCACTACAGATACAAAGATAAAGTAGATGTTGTCTCTAACTTCAAATATTTCTCAAAGATTTAAGATTCTTGTGGGCAGATATCTGATAACTCTGCCTACCGAGGTATCTTCAGAGATTAAGTGCCTGGAATATTGAATTCACTTGGTAAATGTCTATGGAATGAACAGTCTTAGCAGTTTTTCCACCATATATATAAATATCTAGATCCCAGTGTAGAAGCTACTTTTAGTTATTTTTTATATAGAAACGAAGAAAAAGTGTAAAGAAAAATTTTTTTTTTTGAGTCAGAGCCTTACTCTGTCGCCCAGGCTGGAGTGCAGTGGCACGCTCACGGCCACCCCAGCATCGACCTGCTGGGCTCAGGTGATCTTTCTACCTGAGCCTTCCAAGTAGCTGGAACTACAGGTGTGCGCACTACACCCAGCTAATTTTTGATTTATTGTAGAGATGAGGTCTTGCCAAGTTTCCCAGGCTGTTCTCAAACCCATGGGCTCAGGCAATCCCTGTACCTTGGCCTCCAATCTCTGCATCTTGGCCTTCCAAACAGGGATTACAGGCTTGAGTTACCATGCTCAGGTGAAAAAAACATTTTTTAGTACAAATATAACTGGAATTGGGCTTAAGTCCTAGGCTTCTTGAAACAATGTTAATGATTTTCTTACAAAATAAACACAATGATATTTGATACTTTGAAAATAATTCAAGAAATGCATAACATACACAGCAAAGAATTCACCAAGTAAGTGAAAACAGAAAGGAAACCTGAAGTCATTTTCTTATGGCACATAATAACACTTTGCACTCTTTAATTTACATGATCATAAAAGTTCCTTTTAAAGATTTAAAATATTGCTAACCTGGTCTTCTTCTCCTCCACCTTCCTCATCATATTTTAAAATATTATCTCTGACATCATCTTCTGGATCAATTAAAAGTTGCTTGGCTTGGCGTTCTTTATCCCGGCGTTTCATCCACACCACAAACATCAGAACGAGGACTAGGTAGGAAAGAGTAAAAATACACAATATTGTCATGTTTAAAGCCTGACCTATCTAATCATAGTATTCAACACTAATAATGTATACTTATATGGGTCAAGCACTTGTAATGCATGTTTCCCGCTGTTTTCTATGCCTGGCCTCACAATAAGAGAGAGGACAAAGCAGGCCCAAGTGCTGGGCCTAGAGTGTGAAGGACTAGCTTTCAGTCCCTGGTTTCCTACAAACTCACTGGGCGAATGTCCTTGTTCTCAGTTTTACCATCCACACATGGGGAAAATTTGAACCTCACTTTGGCTTTCTAGGAGGTAGATGCCCTTAATAGAGTGCTTTGTAAATTCTAAAGACACAAAACGCCAGCAAGTTACATTGTCACTTGCTGTTTTATTCAGGTTGGTCAGTCATCATTAGATGCCCAAGTTCGCAGAGAATGGCACTTCTCAGGGGGACAAGGCTTGCTTAGATAGCTTGGGTAGTAAATTGGAACTGGATTCTGAAGGGTTTTTTGGGTTGTTTTTTTAATTTCCAGAGGCCAGTGTTTTTCTGTCTCACTATTCTGCGTTTCTTTCCATATCAAACTGCATGCTTCAACTAAGAAGGCTAGGGGGATTAGTTTGAGCACTGAAATAACATTAGGCTTTCTCATGCTTTACACTTTGTGCCAGGTCTAGAACTATAAAATTCCCAGAGAGTTGATGCTAAAATCAGCACCAATTCATTTTCCTTTAAAATGCCATAGCCACTTCTTCATGGCCATAATCCATCACACCTAAGTCTTTCTTGATAAGATTGGCATCTCTGGCACATTTCATTTGAAATGGAAACATATCCCCAAGTGCACATCTAGGAACGAATTCTGTCTAAAATCTGAGAGTATCAGTTTACATCCTGAAGCAAAAGATTTAATGACTCCTATTGGAGCATATTTTTATTATTGGTCATAAAAGTAAATATCCTCCTTTTAAAGCCAGATAACATGATCTCATTTGCCATTGTTCCAGGGCTAAATCTAGCAAGTGGATTATTAGTATAGCATGCAGGTTTCAAATTATAGCCAAAGTAGTCTCCACACAGGAAGTAAAAAATGCTCAGACTTCTATAGTAATTGCTTAGAATAAAGGGACAGAAATCTAAATTACCAGAACACTTGTAAATGGAGAAAACATAAAAGAAATGGTCAACATTTTCAAGGAAGTGATTGGTGCATAGGATGAATGCACAATAAATTAAGTCCTGCTGCTATTCCACAATAAAACACAGGGCCCAGACAATTTATTCTTTTAACCTTCATGCTTAGAAGTGGTTCCTAAAGTACTTTCCAGTGGTTAATTTTTTGCATTTCATTGAACCAAAGATTGCAAAATACCTTAAAAAGGAGCAATTCCTTAATCTACACTTACTCTAAAAACAGACAATTTATTGAGCTGTGTAATCATTTCTATTATCAAACGTGCTGTATGTGAAGAACAATCTCTTGCTATTTTACTCAGTCCTTCAGAAATAAATACCTTGATCCTCGCTTGACTGGAGCAGGTTGCTGACTGAGCTTTATATGAAGGAAAGTGAAGGAAAGCAATATACCTATTTTCCTAAATCATCAAGTACGTTCCATAAATTCATACTCAAATCATAAGATGAGTGCTCAAACTTGAGACTGTTTAACATTTTTCTGTGAAAGTTTACTATAGCTCCTCAAGCAATCACCACCAGAAAAGGGTAAGAGGGCATGAAAGAAGCATGCTGACAAGGCTTGTTGTAAACTGTAAGTACTTGCGACATTGCTCTGGGTTTTGTTTTGGTTTTTTCTTTTCATTCTAAAATGGACTTGGCTGTCCCGTATGTGATTGGCAAGGAAATGCTCCAAGGTCAAAGAGAGTTGTTCGATGACTTTGTCACGCAACAGCAACAAGTGACTTTGCTGAACATACTAGAAGCAGAAGGAACTGAAATCTAGAAAACAATGGCAGTACTCACTGAGCAGGATGATGATGCACAGCAGGATGGCAATGATGGCACCTGTGCCAAGCCCTGCACCCACAATCCTATCCACATCCGTGCAGTCCCCATTGGAGTCACACTGGCAAACCTTTACGCGCAGGATGGAAATATTTGACTTGGGAGGATTACCCGAATCTGTGATGATGATGGGAACCTCATAGATACCAGCTTCAAGAAATTTTATCTTTAGGTTAAGCTGAGCAAAATCACCTACATGAAACAGGAAAAAGTTTGATAGTTAATATCGAATGGGATTTAAAAAAAAAACAAAACCGTAGCATTCTCCAGAATATACTTACTACGTAACAGTACACATACAGCAGGTTACAACGATGCCACATTGTGAAGATTTTTTTAGCTTTAAGGGCTTTTAATGTCTTATTTAAACTTTAAGTAGCTTTTAAAATATGTTTAATGAGAAGATTATGAAGCACACAAAAATTAACTTTTCATAGCAGGCCTCAAAACCTCTCAACTGCACATATATTCAAATAATTAACCTGTTCTTACCATTAAGCCGAGTGATGGTCCAATTTCTCTTAATAGACATTGGAGATAAAGGAAGATCAAAAGCAAATGGTCCAGCGTTTGGATCAATGTCATAATCAAGTGCTGTAATGTTAATTGAATTGGGTTCTGGAGTTTCACACGTCTCTGCCTCTTGAGGTAACACTTGAGGGGCGTTGTCATTAATATCAAGTAAATAGATCTGCAGAGTTCCTGTTCCACTCATAGGAGGAATTCCTTAAAAGGGAGAAAAATCGCAAACTGATGCTGAACAATTCTCTCCAATGAGTCTCAATTATGGTGAAATTCTCAAAGCTTCTAGCCTTCTTGCCCTTATCACTGGGTAACCTTGAGAAAATCTAGTTGCCACAGTATCTGGGCAGACTGTTTGCAGAATAAAGCTACTTCTTGTTTGTCTCCTAGGATGACCCTGAGACGCCAGTGCTGCTCAGCAGGAGCTGATCACAGGGGCAAAGAATGTCCCTGCAGTGGGATCCCACGCCTTCCTGCCCTTGTCCCCATTGTTCAGGGCCTGCGCAGACCACCTCCTCCCGGTTCTGTGAGGAATGTCAGAGGACTCCTGATCTGGTAGATCCTACTCTTTGAATGGAGAAACAAGATGTGTGCATGAAAGAACACAAGATTGCTTTTAAAAGTCTACAGACAAGGGACATAGAACCACAGACCTTATTTCAGGAAGAAACACCATGGAGAAGAGAAATGATAAATGATAGTTATTGATCAACCAACTACCTGCTGTATTAGGTTGCTCCATGTACCTTATTTCATTGTAATACCATGAAGCAGTTTTAAACAGATGAAGAACCAAAGTCTCTGTAAACTGCTCATGGCCACACACATATCTCACAAATGGTGAAGTTGTTACCAGAGATTGGTCGGCCTGACCTCAAACTCATTCTCATTCTACTAAAAATGTGGTGTCTACTACTTTATGTGATAATTTAGCCAAAGTGATTTGGCTTCTGTTATAAATATTCATACACATACGATAAATTATATATATAAATATTTTACAAATAATTCTGTGTACTGAAGCCCAGGGATTTAAATAACATGCTCAAGGTCATGCAGCTATGAAGGTGCAAACACATACACACACACACACACACATA
>CAUYQG010082861.1:0-14537 GCA_963574415.1 Tarsius wallacei
TGAGTTGGAGTCTCACTCTGTCGCCCAGACTGGAGTGCAGTGGCCGCTCCCGGCCACCGCAGCCTCGACCTGCTGGGCTCCGCCGATCCTTCCGCCTCAGCCTTCCAAGTAGCTGGAACTACAGGAGTGCGCTACCATGCCCAGCAAATTTTTTTATTATTATTTTTTTTTGATGTATTGTAGAGATGAGATCTCGCCAAGCTGCCCAGAGAGGAAGTTTTTTAGGAGGGTAGAACTGTTCTGTGTCCTTATAGTGGTATTGGTTACATAAATACGTACGTGTTAACACATAGAACTGCACATTTTTACAAAGTTAATTTTATATATGCTATTTTATTTTTATTTTTATTTTTGTAGAGACAAGGTCTTTCTATGTTACCTATGTTGTTCTTAAACTCCCAGGCTCAAGCAAACCTCTTGCCTCAGCCTTCCAAAGTGCTGGGATTATAGGTGTGAGTCACCATGCCCAGACTATATATGCTATTTTTGGAAAATGTTTCATAATGTAAAATATCTGTGGGCTTTATTATATGTATATATGAACGTAGGTATGTTAGTCTTCAATTAAAAGTTTACGAAGAAAGAGTAAACAAGTGATAATAACAGCAGCCCTCAGTAGGCTCTCTCCCCAATGGCACACCAAGTTAGTGGAAAACATGGGAACTTTGCCTCCAACAAATTGGGGAAGTGCTGGCCAATCCCAGGTGGCCTCCTACTCTTTGCACTTGCTGTCAGGAAGAGAATGCTGTGCCCCCCTGGGTGCAGCCACCTCTCCCGCCGCCCAGCATCCCCTCATCTTCCATCCCTCAAGTTGGCTGACTTCAGGAAACCACTTCCACGCTCTCCAAGGTTTGGTGATGTCTCCTCACTCTTCCTGGGGCCAGGAGGCAGATGCATCCACTCGCCCCTTTGAGGGAGGTCATACAACATGCAGCACACCAGCAGCCCCATGTAAATCTGCCCCCACAAAATCCTCTTTCTTTTAATTGTCTTGATGTTTCTCATATTCTAGATCTGGTCAGAGATTCCAGTGGGAGCTCCAAAAGTCTGGAAAAGAGAACTTAGTAATTCTCATTTAAGATTTGCATCACCCATGAATCACTGGTTCAGTAATCACCTGTGAACACATTTATCAACATTTACCAATCACTTAGCAATTCAGTTTTTTTAAAGCACTCTGTAATGTTGCCTAACGTCTCACCAATTCAAAAACAAAAAGAAAAACCAGATGGACATTTTCTCTTTTGAGGTTTTAAATTTTTTTCTATCATTTCGTTACATGTATTTTGTTAAACTATTTTCTTTCTTTTTAATAGATAGACACGGTTGAAGACCAAGTAGGAAAAATGCACACCACATTGTGATCTAAAGGGCTGGCACACAGAGGAGGCCAGCTGGTCACCCAGACAATTCACCACAGAGCAGGAGTATTTACCAGCTCCAGAATTTAGTTGTCAGAAACATCATTAATGCCTAGAGAATGGATGGATGGCTCGGGGACACGCTCACATTAATCAAGCTTGCAGAGCCTGAGATAGAGAGGCAGATAGGTAGATCAGATAAGACATTCATGGACAGTATAAAAACACATTAACCCAGCTCACAGAAAGATTTACATACATAGCATAGCATCCATTTATGAACCAGATGTTTATTGTAAGCTTCCCACTAGTTTCTGTACTTGTAACCTGTAATAGGTGGGAAACTGAATCATTGAAAAGCAAATGGGTGCCAATGGAAACAGAATGAGAGAAACTGAGAGGTTTTTTGTTTTGGGGGGTTGGTTTTGGAGTTGGAGTCTCACTCTGTCATCCAGACTGGAGTGCAGTGGCCGCTCCCGGCCACCGCAGCCTCGACCTGCTGGCTCCGGCAATCCTTCTGCCTCAGCCTTCCGAGTAGTCGGAATTACAGGCATGCGCTACCATGCCCGGCTGATTTTTTGATTTATTGTAGAGATGAGGTCTCGCCAAGTTGCCCAGGCGGGTCTCGAACCCACGGGCTCAGGTAATCCACTCACCTCAGCCTCCCAAAGCAAGGGATTACAGGCTGAGCCACCGAGCCCGGCAGAAACTGAGAGGTTTTAAGAAGTCTCTCTTAGATGCAGCACCATCCTCCCAAATAGGCGTGCTCTGATCAAGGAAGTTCCATACATTTGAGACTGCTTCACCAACACTTTGCCTTCTCTGTCAGGCCACTGCCACTGTTTGTCTTGGCAACTCTTTTTCTTTTTAGAGATGAGGTTCTCACTCTGTCACTTAGGCTGAAGTGCGGTGACACAATCATAGCTCACTATGGCCTCAAACTCCTGGGTTCAAGCGATCCTCCCACCTCAGCCTTTCAAGTAGCATGGACTACAGGTGCACACCTCCATGCCTGACTAATCTTTAAAATGTTTGTAGAGACAGTGTCTCACTATGTTGTCCAGCCTGGTTTCCTCCCACCTCAGCCTCCCAAAGCACTGGGATTACAGGTGTGAGCCACCACACCCAGATGCAACTCTTTGTTAAGCTGAGTTCTGAAAGACAAGCAGGAGTTATCAAGATACGTGGTAGAAAGCTTCAAAGGCAGACAGAATAGCAAGAACAAAGAACCAATGGTATAAGGTGAGATAACCAGCTGTGTAGACAATTAGCCAAAGTAATGTACGTGGCAAAGGTGAGAAGGTGGCCGGAACTAGAAGAGGGAGCACGCGCCGTGAGCCTCACTTGTTCCAGGTGCAAACATGACTTAGATCTGGTCATGGCCCTTGAAGAACCCGCTGACTGGAAGGGGATACACGCAGATACAGAGACAAGACACAGAGGTGCCGAAACAGCAGTAGCAGCAAAGCGCCATTCTGAGCACCACCTCAAGATGACGCCTGAAACTTGGACCAGGTCTAGCTCTCTTAGGGAGTAGCTAGTATAGCCAAGTCTTCCATTCTTTACCTATAGCTGGGGATTAGGATTTCTCAGGACCTGCCACTTGAGAGCATCATGGGAAACATGTGCCTTCCCTCTTCTTTTTTAGCTTCCACTCTAGCCTAGTTAACAGCACTTATCTATAATCAAGTGCCTTTTTCCCAGCAAGAGCCATTGCCAAGTAAAGGCAATGAGAGTTTCAAGATGACTGAATCCACACCAAAAATCTTTCCTATTTATCTAAAAAGCGTGTAATTATAAAGAAAATACATACCTTGGGAGTGAACAATTGGATCATAAAATCCATCAAATGTCATTTTATTCATTTTGCCCAAGTGTCTGTTTGAAATGATTCTAAGCAGTGTGACGTCAACATCTTCTGAATGCCAACGTTATGCTGGGATGCATACATTCGCCTCCAAGAGAGTTCATGGCACATAAATACATCTTTATTAAATATGTTTCAAATTTAGTTGTTATTCATTCACTAAACGTATAGGCTTTTAAAAAGTTTCGTTTGGGGGCCAAGCCTCCCTTAAAAACCACAAGATATTTATTTTTTCTTTTTTGGAGATGTAGGGGAGCCCCAGGCCAGGACTGTAACATGCAGTGATGATAGCAGGCAGCTCGGATTACCAGAAGTACGACACCCAGACAAGAGCACAGAGAGATGCCGCTTGTTCTAAGCTGCTCTGAATTAGAGGACCCACGGTTAGTTCTCTGAGTAGTTCTCGGGAGCTTCTTCCAGGCTGCTCTCTCTGTGGGTTGGTTCATCTGGAGCTGATGAAGGAAGAATTATTTCAGGACCAGTGTCTGCCGTTCTGCCGCCTTTTCACAGACACCTGGGGGTACAGGCACCGCTGTGGGTGGCTCTTCCTCCTCGACCTGGAGAGGGCTGGATTTAATTCCTTCATGCTAATCCCTGTCACCACACGTACCCACTGTTCAGTCTCTCTCCTCTTTCATTGTGGGGAAACATATTTTTCCACTTTTCCTCACTAAGGGAATAATCATCCTTTCTAAAAAAAAAAAAATGGTTTTTTTCAATTTTAATTAAGCAACCATAGGGAGAAAAAGCACATTGTCTTTTATTAAGCACCTAACATTCTTTTCAGTCCCGTACAACACCTCAGTGAAGTAGATATTGTTATGAAGTCTCATATAGGGAGCAGACAGTATTATTTAAAACCATTGAAATGAAAGTGAACTGCATGAATTCCCATCTTGGCTTCAGGGTTTACTAGCTGTGTGATCTTGACAAGTAACTTAATGTACCCATGCCTGCCTCACCTCTTCAATTACAAAATGGGAGGGGGGACATGTTACTTCTGTTTCCTGAGATAATCAAGGATTAAATGAGATAATATGCGAAAAGCTCTTAGAATAATGTTTGGCATACAGGACGCTCTCAGACAAGAGTTGCTGTTGTTGTAGTTGTCATATCATTCTATATGAGAGGGACCCCCAAAAAACTGGAATTGTCTTTTAAAGGGCAGGCCTCTTGTAGTACAGGTTTTCTCTGGTAGGTAAGTATTCTAGGAACCCATTCACGTCAGTGTACCAGCTAGTGTTGTTGTGAGAGGCTGAGTACAGCTTCAGTGAACTTTTGTTGGAGATCCTTTCAACATGTTTGCCCATTTCATGATGAGTGATTTATGAGAGCACCTGCCCACACTGTGCTGAGTATTCAGCAGTCTTTGACAAAAAAAACAGCATGCCCCACCCTCCCTATTAACCCGATCTCTCCCTGAGTGACTTTCTGTTTTCCTGGATAAAAACAGTCCTCAAAGGGAAACATTTTGCCAGTGCAGAAAAACAGCAGAAGCATTAAAAAGCATCCAAATTGATGAGTTCAAAAACTGTTTTGAGCAGTGGAAAATGTGTCTCAATAGGTATATTGCATCAAATGGAGAGTACGTTCAAGGTGTCTGAAATTTAAACATGTAAGAATAGGTACACATATTTTATAAATAAATTCCAGTATTTTGGGGTCCCCCCTCGTATACATGAGAAAACTGAAAATTAGTCATTCCTCAGTTTATAAAAATGTTAAGAATAGAGTTGTGATTTGAACCCAGGTGTGGCTTGTTCAGTCACTCATTAATTCAACAAGTTATTTCCATTACCCAATTTTAGTTGCTATTGAGTTGATTATTAATTGGGTTGTTACAACTCATCACGGATCGCTTGTATTTTGCACACCTAGCAAATGGGACAATGACCATCCTTTGTTCTGAACTACCTGTTTAAAGGCATTTATAAAACAAAGAACCTTGGAAGAAAAACATAATGTTTTCCTCTGGAGCAGATTGTAGGCATGCTTACTGTGCATTATGACAGATTTGGGCTTCTGAATCCCAGAGTCCTCTCCTGTAATACAACCTACTGTGTGTGCAAGTGTCCATCTGGGAGCATCCCCATCATCCTCGGGAATCTTGGAGGCAGAGGGAACTGATACAAACATGCTGATGCTCTTGTTACTCACCACGTTGTGAGACCCAGGAGTGTGTCTTCTGCCAGCATCGATGAACCTGGAAGGCTGACATGTTCACTTGCAAGTGTGGCAAAACCTCAGACTTTTCTCAATTCTTGACAGTGATGGTGATGAGAATAGGAAGCTGCCAGAGACGTGGCTTTCTGGAAGAGAAAAAATAACCATACAGGGCATGTTTGGGGACATGAGTAGACTCCCTGAGATCAGGCAAAATGCTCTCACTAAAGTGGTAGGCAAGAGGGGAGTAATAAATGCTAATGAACATTTAGAAGACAAGCAGAAAGAGGTAGGATTGACCAAGCACCCAAACGGTGCGTTGGTTGTTGCTTACGCTCCTTCAGGAGGAAGGAGGAAGAAACATTACCATAGGGCAGCAAGCCCTTGGCCCCAGTCAAAAGACCATATGGCCACGGCTGCTGAGCGCAGGAGTCCCTAAAGCTGAAATGAATGGTGTCAATAATGAGCACATAGAATTTTAGGTGGACCCAAAACATTACAAATTAGTTTGGTTGAGCTGGGACCAAATAGCCACTCAAAAGCAAAAATGAATGCAAAGTTTTGTTTACTGACTCAGAACTGCTCTCTCTACATGCTCTGATCTCTCCTTCTCTCTCTACTTTAAAGAAAAAGACGATGACAGGTGAGACTGAGGTCTTCTGTCCCCAAGAAAGATCAAAGACCATACGCACCTATATGAGTATATAGGGGAACTTTGGTGAGGAGAAGAAATAAAACTATGATGACACTGCAGTATACAGATGATCAAGTCACTATTATACACGGTCCCTGGGAGAAGGGAGCACCCACATTCAACAGATGAGATTTGAGTGAGGTTCACAGAGGACAAAAGAAACTAAAACGACTCTGAGAATGAGGCCTTTGGGCAGATTCTGCTGTTGTTCCTTCCTCTAAATGTACAGTATCAACGCAGAGGGTGCCAAAAAAAAGTATGCACATTTTAAGAAAGGAAAAAACTGTACTAAAATTGTAATACTGTCCTACCTGTCACATGGTGACACTAGCATTCATTTTATTAACACCATCTTTCGAACAAACATCATACTACACATTGCTACTGTAATTCAATTCCACTTCGAGAAGTAATCGAAGTAATTTTAACATCGCTTACTTAAAATGTGTGCACATTTTTTGGTACCCCCGACATAGGCATTAAATATTTGTACCTCTCCATCCTGTAAGTGCCAGAGGGGATTGCCCAATCAGGAAGAGCCACATGTAGAGAACTGATTGTCCCATTGGGTCCCCAGTCCTAATGACCATTTTGAGCCACAGATCTCTGTAACTGATGATTTTGCCTCACGGAGCCTCTGGTAAAGATAGGCAGCTTCTACTCAGGGATACCTCTTGGGATTTGGGACTTGTTGCCTTCTTGACACAATGAGCAGGTGCATCCATTTTGGAAGGCAGCTGTGATATTGCTACGGGGCCCTTGTCAAGACTGAACACCTGACTCATAGAGGCCTTGTGACTCTGTGATATTCCTTTTTTGGCGTGGGTCTACTGGAACTCAACAACTAACAAGGTAAGAAGAGCCCAGCAAGACCTACTTGTTAAGAAGAGTGAAGTCAGCCTGGCCTCGAGCATCACCCTGGCTTTACATGAAAAAGTAGTAGCTATTCCTTGGGGAAAACTGTATCTCCCATTCTACCACCTGAAGTAAAGCCACTGGCCCAGTGAAGCCCTTGGTTCACCAAGTTTCCCCTAAATGTCTGGGCCTGGTTCAGCTAAACTGAAACATGATGGTGTCCGCTGGGCCAGCCATGGTTATTCAAGCTCCTTGCCAGCTACGCAGAACCGGGATGAGATTGCTCTGCTCAGTGGGAAGAATGCAAAGCCATCCTCATACTCTAGCCAATCCTCCTTTTGATGAACCATATTATATTTTTCCTGACTCTTGGACTATTGCCAACAGCTTAGCTATCTGGTCTGCCATTTGGACAACTACAGACTGGCAGATTAAAGACACCCCACTTTGGGGCCATGAAATGTGAAAACATATCATGGCTGCTAATCAAACCATCTGGGTCGCTCCTACAGATGCCCACAGTAAGAGCCTGTACTCTGATGACTCTGATGAGACCGGCTGGAATAAAACTTTTGATGGGGTCTGCAGTGTCCAGATTGCCACCACTGCTGCCTGGATTCATCACCCTCCCAGATACGGCAACATGTCTACTGTCATGGACTGTGAACAAAGCAAAGTGCTCTATGTCTCCCATGTAGAAGCTACCACAGCATGCCAGGTTTATGACTTCTGCCAAAGTTGACTCATCTATCTCCCAGTGAAGAAGGCCACTTGTAATCCTTGAGGTGAATGTGTCATGTTTTTGGACTACTGGAGCATTCATAGTCTGATAGTGGTGAACCTTTTATCATAAAATCTATCCAGGTAATCAATAGGTGTTCCACACTCCCCACTCTCCATAGGGAGTTGGAAAGGCTTTGTAATATTTCTGATGCTCCCTCCATCACCTTCTCCTATCGTGTATAACTTGGCAAAGCAATTTGGTCACTGAATGTGCCTGTCCCCCAAAGGGAATTACTGTCTCGGTCACTTCCCAGGTAATAATTAGGATGTAAGGGGTGGAGAACCACATAAGCCTATTTTGAAAATTCTGGGTCTCACCTGACCATTTCTGGGCATGATGCTCTTTTCAGTCCCCTTACAGCAGCCCCAGGCTAGCCTGGTTGTACCACCCTCTGGGCAGAAGCAGAACCAAAAGAAAGCCCAAGGGATTCAAAATTGATTCTAGTTTGGCCACCTGGATGTTCTTGTTGGGCTCACATGGTCAGAGAGCATAATTATGATGACCACTTGGTCGAGTAAACTACTCACTGAGTCCCCTAAAATAAGCCACACTTGCCAAAGTAAGGAATATGATGGGTCTCTCTGAGTCCCTCTCACACTTGACCTCTCTGAATGGAAAGTGTGGGTGCGATAGGGGATTGTTCTTTAAAAAGGTGATATTATAGCTTCTGAAATGGGACATACTACTTTTGTGGCCATGGAAGGAGAGTAACAGCCATGGCACTTGAGAAGAGAACATCTCAGAACCCAGGAGGGATGGGAAAGTGAGGGACACTAATAAGATTTGTCTTTCAGAAACTGCCCTGGACCCTTGGCTCTAAAGGAAAATGCCCAGGTGTCATTCTCCCAAACTGATGCAAGCACCTTAAATTTAAATAACTTCTGTGTCTGCCATTCTCCACCAAATGGCTCTAACAGGCCCAGGCCTAGCAAAACTACGGGGAATGGCCCCAGTTCCTGCACCTTCCATGCAAAACACTTTTCAATGCCTCTGGATGTTTTCCTCACCACTATTTTCTTAGCTGTTACTCAGTCATTCCACGGGGCAGATGAATGCCTCCAGTCTGGCAACATGGATCCTGAGGACAGATTGGCCAAAAACATGGGAATTGAACTGGGAAGCTTAAGGTCTACCAGCCAAATGGGAGGCCAAGTTGGAAATACTATCAACCAGGGCCTCCAACTGATACAGGTCCCATCTGAGGAAGAGGTAGGGAAGCATCAACTGTAAACTACTCTTCCTTCCCAGGGGAATCATGGACACTCCTGGAACTGTACTTCTTGTGTGGAAGTTAGGTATGGAAATAGTGACAGCTATGGAAATAGTGGTAAGAAAAAACATCCAGAGGTGTTGAGGATGTTTTGCATGGGAGGTGCAGAAACTAGAGCCATCCCCTGCTGTTTTAGCTAGACTTGTTAGAGCCATCTGGTGGCACATGACAGGTAAAGGAGTCAGTTAAATTTAAGACAAATTGTGTGGAACCTGATACTTCAGAGGTGGTCTTAAGATACTTTAAGTTAGGTGTTTAAGCAAGCATCACCAGTAAATTATGTAGTCCTTAGATGACCATGGAAATCTCTCCAAAATGAGGATACAATGGGTTATTTGGGAGAGCTTCCCAGAGAGACAGTGGATTTGTTACTCATGCACTCCATGAGGGCAGCTTTCTCTACAATGGGAGTCATCCAGTTAGGAAAATGGAAACAAAATTTATCCCCGATTTAGCTAAAGAGATCAAAGACACCACTTTGGGTCTTGAAGACATTGAAGTCAGCCTCAATTCACTAACCAGGTTTGTTACTGATGAGAACTGGCCTAGACTTCCTCCTCTCTGATCAAGGCAAAGTATAAGCAATCACCAAAACATCCTGCTGTACCTCAGGCCAAGTGAAAAGATCAGTTCAGAAACTAAAGGAGAAAGTCGTCTAATTTTCTAAGTTAAGATCTTTAGGTTTATGAGAGTTCCTCAGTGAACTGTGGGACATTAGGACTATGGCTGAGGTCAATACTACAGGCTGCACTCATCCTGCTGCTTGGATTTGTCCTGTTGATGGTGTACTTAATTAAATACTACATAACAAATTGATTAGATTTGGTCCCAGTCTCTGCCAATCAGATCAATTGGAGTGGACAAAGGATTGGCATATTCATGGAAAATTCACCAGAAACCAAGAAATGAGGGATGGATATTGTTGGCAAAAATTCTCAATGAGTCTCTAGCTAATGTTTCTGCCTTTCTCCTGGACTGTCTTTTCAAGGGCATTTGTAAAGCAAACAGACTTGCAAGACAGAGATAGTGACTCCCTATAAAAATTTACTTACAGTCTTAAAAGAATAAGATAGTAGCTTCCTCTGGAACAAAAGAGCAGGCATGCTTATTGTCTATTACAAAAGATCTGGGTTCCCTAAGCTCAGGAATCCTCTTCTGCAGCATACATATATCTGAACCAATCCCCATCATTTCTATGGGGTTTGAGAGCAAGGGGAGCTTATGCAAATATACTGAAGCTCAAGCTCCTTGCTTTTCTGTAAGTAATGAGTCCATTTTTTCTGACCAAGGAATCTCATGTCTTCTGACAGCCTCCATGAAACTGTGACAGGCTAATTTGTAACTTGCAAATAGATAAAATCTCAGGTCTTTCCCAGTTCCTAACAGTCATGAAATATGATTTTGGATAAGCCTTTCTCTCCAAAAAAAAAAAGGTGGGGGGGAGATTCTGTGAAAATATAAATGTTTTCAAGACACATCTAAAAAGCTATTTTTAGTTCATCTGCCCTTTTCACTTTTTAAATTCCTTCATTAATTTATTCATTCTCCAAAATTTATCAAGCACTACTTAAAAGGTGATATAACAAAATACAAAACAGAACAGCTTCCTACCTGCCAGGGCATGCAGTCTGGTGAGTAAGACAGAGACACCAGTCATATAGTACTGAGATCATCCTATGATACGTATCATAAAAGAAAAGGGAAGATTGGTAAAAGAAAGACTATCAGATGGGAAATTCATTTATATGAGGCGATGGGGGTTAGAGAAGACATCACTGAGGAAGGAACAGTGAGACGAGATATCCCAGTGTGGTAGAAGGCAAAAGAGCTGGGGAAAGAGGAACCAGATGAAGTGGGGGATTTGGGCAGAGACCAGATCAGGCATAACCTTGTATTCAGTCATTTAAAGGCTTGTAGCTTTTCTGTCTGAGTTAGGGGGGCCTTAAAATGTAAACCCCGTAAGGAGACAGACTAGGGTCTTTGGTCTCATGCACCACAATACCCTTAGCACCTTGGACAGTGTCTGGAACATAGTAGGTGCTCAATAAATATTTGTTCAGTTAATTGAAAGGAAAGGCAATTTTTAAAAGATCACTTTGGCTGCTGTGTGGAGAATGGATTGGAGGAGATAAAGTCAGAGCAGAAAGACATTTGAAGGCTATTGCTCATCCCAGTGACAGATTCAGAAGTGTGGATGAAGGGCGTAGCAGGAAAGATGAAGCATGTATTCTTTTACACACACCCTTTTGGTTTAATTAATCAATTCAACTTGGAAGAACATGAAAGACTATCATAGCCAATGCAACCAATAAAGATAGTATGTGACATGATGGTTGGAATCTTTGGGGGCAACAATTGTAAGTGGTTACCAGTGTCAGCAAGAAGCGTAAAAGAGAAAACTTGCTCATGAAGACAAAGAGAGAACTGGTAACTGAAAACACATGCAATAAAACTCCCCAGCTCAGCAGAATAAACCCCAAAGCATTTCCTCCCCACACTTCATCAGACTGTCTCCCCAGCCTGACAGCCCTTTGCTCCCTGCAAGTCACAGTAAGTTGGAGCCTCACCTTGCCATTGTGGGGTGCCTTTTGTCCCTGTGAGGGTGGTAAGCATTCAAAGTGTGTGTGCGTGTGTGTGTGTGTGTGTGTGTGTGTACACACACACGCACATGTGTTCATGTTCAAACCAGATCACATCCTAGAAAGGAAATGCTCCTTCCACTGGCTTATGAGAGAGAATGTTAAGTGAGTGTGGGGGGGCAGGGGTGGGAGAGAGGGGCATTGGAGGTGAGAGGATAGGACATGCCCCTCTGGGTCACACGGCATCCGTGCTCCTGATGTCACATGCCACAGTGTTGAGCGTGGCAATTCCTGAAGCAGAAGTTGCAAAAGAACCGGCCAAGGTTATTCTGGTGCCGCGGTGGTCTCCATCTCCCAGCCCAGATGGCCAGGAATGCTACGAGGCAGAGAACTCTGCTCCCGATGGAGAACTGAGCACTTGGCACTGCTTAAATCATGACCACTCACGCCCACTGGACAGGTTGGCTTTCCCTTTTGAAGGGCAGGGGGTAGCCAATGGCCCTGGAGAGGGAGTTCTCATTGAGAGACAGTGGAATGGCTGTTCTGGTTCTCTCTCAGCCCTGCTAGGCATGCCCACAGCCCAGGAGGGGGCTGAGCAGGCAGGAGCTCTGGGCAAGGCAAATGGGGCAGAGATCTTAAGCTATGTGTCGAATGACAGAATAATGCTGATGGAAATCAGCCACCAAGTGGCCATTCATTTTAAATACTTTCTTTTAAAGGAAGAAAAAGAAACTGTCAAGGTTTATATTTAAACAGCAGTCAGAAAAAGAACACTAAACTAACATGTATTATTCTTCTGATGTTTCATGGGGTAGATAGTATTTTGTATGTGGCGACCTCTTTTCAAAGCTTTTGATGAAAAATAATTACTTTAGCTGACACATCCACTCCCAATTCATTCACAGTGAGTGGAGACTGGGGCTGCTACCTGTGACCTTAAGTTTTCCTTTCAGTGAAAATTGTTTTCACCATCTTTAAGACATTGGAACAATATTCTGACTGTGATTTTCACTGTTTTTAAGTGCCAGCTGCTATGCTTTGTTCCTTCTCATCCTGTCTTAAACACCATCAACACCAATACCCAACAAAGAGCATCAACCAGTGTGTGCCCCAGAAAAGCAACCTCTCCATTTCACCAGAGTTTCCACAGGCAGGTTCTGGGTGGTGCTACTTTTGGAATCTGCATCCAGATCCTAAACAGGGCTCCCACATCCAGTTAATTAATTATCCAGGGTCCCAGTGAGTAGGGCATTACAGGGCTGTGCAGTAATCATCCTTGTTATGTGGACATCCTGATTTCATAGGTATAAATATATGTTCAGACCTATTTCATAGCTACTTATGATATCAAAAGTGAAGATACACAGGGTATGTTGAGAAATAAATTGTCTTAGTTTGTTTTGTGCTACCATAATAGAATACCACAGACCGGGTAATTTATAAACAATAGAAGTTTATTTGGCTCATGGTCCTAGAGGCTGGGAAGTCCAAGATTGAGGGGATGCATCTGGTCAGGGCCTTTTTGCTGTTTCATACTACGGCAGGAGGAAGTATATAGAAAACTCAAAAGAACGAGAGAGCAAGAAAGGGTCAAACTCATTTTGTAACAAACCCACCCTTGAGATAACAAACCTACTCCTGCAGGATGACATTAATCTATTCATGGTGGCAGAACCCTCATGACCTAATCGCCTCTTTACCACATATATAAAGATTTATATGTATGTGAATATATTACATATGTTATATATGTGTTCTGTTTAATAATACATATATTTGTTCTGTTTCCCTGGAGAACTCTGACTAATATAGTATGCTACTCAAAGTTTTTGAGAAACACCTTCAGTAGCTTCCTGTAGACAAGCGGTACAAACTCAAATGCCTATAAACAAACTTAGAGAAGTGTTACAGCAAGAGAGAGGATGCCGAGCTCTCAGGTTCCAGCCAAACTTCACTCCAATTGACGTTTGCTGTGTTGAATTGTGAACACCACCATTGCCAGACTTTTCCAGTTTTTAAAAGAAATCAAAAGTCTGGATATTCTTGGCAATGTTGGCAACTACTTCAAAAAATTTTTTAAACCTTACAAGAGCCAATGAGCCCAGTCTATGGGCCAGATCCAGCCTCTGGCTGCCAGCATACAGTCTCTGCTTTAAGGAGGTGTGGGGAAATCTTTTCTGGATGGTAGGAAAGGGCATGTTTAGAAATATGTCCCTTATTTCTAAACTTGGAGCGGCAGCTACAACTGCCACATGACAACATTAATTCCTACATTGATTGTTTGTCCCAGGCTTCTATACAAAGCAACTTCCCAGCATGTTTACATTATCCCATGAGACCACTGAGAGGTGGAAAAGAGAACAAATATAATCTCCATGTCTATATTTTTTGAATGGAGTTAAACATTCTTGAAATGGTGTGCCCCATGAAAAGGTGATAGAAAAAGTTACACAATTTTAACTTAATGTCAGGCCTATACTCTCCCCTCAACATGAACTTGACTTTCATCATTCCTGCTGCATATTGCTTCTTCTACACTTTCACAAACACACTGATATTTGGTTAAAAGTGCTATCAATACTGGGTGGGAAATAGACATAAATATTAATTTCAGTCAACACCCCCATCAATACTTTAAAACATATTTTTCCTGTAAACTGCCTGATGTTTTTTGTTTTTGTTTTTTTCAGTTTGGTTATTAGAGGTTGTTTTTTTTTTTTCTTTTTGAGTTGGAGTCTCACTCTGTCGCCCAGACTGGAGTGCAGTGGCCGCTCCTGGCCACCGCAGCCTTGACCTGCTGGGCTCCAGCGATCCTTCCGCCTCAGCCTTCCAAGTAGCTGGAACTACAGGCACGCGCTACCACGCCTGGCTAATTTTTTGATTTATTGTAGAGATGAGGTCTCGCTTGCCCAGGCGGGTCTCGAACCCGCGGGCTCAGGCAATCCACTCACCTCAGCCTCCCAA
>CAUYQG010082866.1:0-11058 GCA_963574415.1 Tarsius wallacei
TTCCAGCTACTTGGAAGGCTGAGGCGGAAGGATCGCCGGAGCCCAGCGGGTCGAGGCTGCGGTGGCCGGGAGCGGCCACTGCACTCCAGTCTGGGCGACAGAGTGAGACTCCAACTCAAAAAAAAAAAAAAAAAAAAGAAAAGAAAATATTGCTTAATAATACTAGAACACTAATAATAACATATACATAAATGTCAAGCATGTTTGCAAAATCATAATAAATAAATGCAATTTTCAATAATACAACTACTATCAAGAGTAACTTGCACTTCCTTTTTGTTCAAACTGCCCTCTGAGTTAGTCACTGTTTTGTAAAGTCATGTTATTCACAGCAGCAATGTTCATGATATTTGAATAATCAGAACAGCACTTTGCACTGGAAATTATAGAATTAGTTGTAAGCATTTTAGCAGTTTATCATAGTTTTATATTATAGTCTGCTTGACTATCTGCATGTTGGAATTTATATTGTTTTACCTTCAAATACCTTTCTTCTATAACTCCTTGTATAACATTATATTGTTGTGGAATTTCTTGAAATGACTCATACAGGTTGATTACAGTATGCATGCTTTCATTTCAGGATTGGAAAAGATTGTTAGAAAATACTTGTTACATAAAGGGGGTGAAAGGCCTTATAAGGCTAAGCTGTTACCTGTGGAAAGGTCAATGATTCTCACCTCTGGCTAGTTTCTCAGGTATCACAGACTACCAGAGTAGGAAGAGGTCACCTAGTACCTTTATTCATCTGCACCTCACAACCTATATACAGAGGAGGACTTTAAGTCCCAGAAATATTAAATCCTCTACCTATGATGACATAGCAAATTAGGACAGTGATAGGAATACAAACTACCTCTTAAATTTAAAGTGTTTCAATTTAGACAGAAATGTGTAAGTCATGTAGACCGGAAACTTGTTTTGTGATGAGGCACTGGGGCCCAGAGAAACTTTTCTAAATGGAGTTATGTATAATTTATTATGTTCCAATCCCAGGTTCTCAGTCAGATGTTTCACTACAGTAGGTCTTTGTGCATTTGTATATATTTTTTCTGTTTTATATTATGTGGTGGCAATGCCAAAAATGCCCATGATTACTATGATAAGTCAACGGCATAATAATTGTTATTATGGTTATTAGCATTAAAGACTTTGATTCACATTCGCAAGTACATAATAAACTCCACTAGTCACACACAAAACAAGTTGGAAATTATTTTCAAACGTGTGATCAAGTTAAACACACATTTCTGTGTTCTGATCAAAGAACTGAAGTATCAAATAAATAGCAAACAAAAGCGGAAATCATGCGTTCATACATAAAGGGCAAATCAGTTTTTCCATATATTATAGTATCATGTGGATTGGATTTCTAAAATCTCAGTTTATCTTTCAATGTTGTGATAGTTATTGCAAATTGAACCAAATTAGGTGCACCTGTTATTTATATTATGTTGCTGAATTAAAGCAATAGTAACTTTTTTATGTTAAAATGGCAATATTTTTATTATTTCTTATTCTAATAGGTTGAAGTCTCCATAATTATAATTGAATAGTGACAGCAGAAAGCAGGAAGATTTACGTGGTATCGAGCAGAGGGAGACTATGAATAGAAAGATTTGGATCAGTTCTATAATAGATTTCCATTTTTTTACTTGATTAGTTGTGAGCTAACTCCAAGTGGAAGTGATGAGTGCTTCACCTTCTAAAATAGATCAGAATATGCTGGAAAGATTCTTTAGTCTCATTAACAATATCAATGGAAACAAGAAAAAGAAACGTTTTTCCCTCTCGTGTGAAATACATAGAGCTAATGAAGAAATCTAAAAATATTTTATAAAGTTACATAAAGGTATAAAATGATTTTTAAAATTGTTAGTTTTTGTCGTATCCATTTTGAAATACTTCTAAAGAGCGGATCGTTTCAAATATGTGTAAAATTATGATATTGATTCTTTCATTTGAAAAAGTAAATTATAATATTATTATATTTAAATATAATTGCACCGCTTTAATAGTTCTGACTGTTACCACAAGATAGAATTACTGACTCCACTTTTGGGAAGATAGATACATTTTTTTCTCTATTTGGTCTGCAGAAAACAAAAACCAAACAAAACAAGAAACCAAAACAAAAAAACATAACCTGCCTCCTAGTATAAAAACCCTAGACATTCTTTTTTTTTTTTTTCATTCTATTAAATAAAACAAACAAGAAGGTTCTAAAAGATAAAGGGAAGTACGTAGGACAACTAATGATCTCTGGGCGCAAACACTAACATGGTTTTGAATTCTCTCATTTTTCTTTTTGCCTCATTTGACCTAGAATGGATGCTGGAGAAGTCAGTAACCTGGAAATGCCAGTGGGCACAGACAAAAGAGTCCAAAAAGCTGGCTCTCTCTCCAGCCAAAGGATCGGGAAAGGGGAACTTAGCAAGACAGAAATCTTTTAGAAAACAACTGCTCTACTGCAGTCAAACACGAGACAAAAAAAGAAAGAAAAAGAAAAAATGTGGCCCATCCTCACCCAAAACACCAATAGCTCAGTGGGGAGCACAGATTTTTACCCTCTCCAGAAAATGAAGAGGCACTTCTCACCTCCCACCCACCTGGGTGGTGTCAGAGAAGACCAAGTAAGGAGGCTGGACTTCCAAACTTACCTAGTTCCAGTCTCCCTCTCACTGAGTCAGAGACAGCCTCGGGGGGCAGGATCAAGGCACGCCTGGCTCTCTCAGCCAGGAAGGTATCAGTGGAGGTCTATGGTAAATGGAAACGTGCACCCCCTCCCAACCACAATGAGAAGTTAGCTTGCCTCAAACTGGGTGTCAAGTGGGGAACTCAGGTTTCTACCCCAAACCAGGAGTAAATAAATGCACCCTCTTGCTTTACCTGAGTGGGATCAGAACAATTTACTTAAAATAGAAGGTTTATACAAAATCCAGAGTCACATGGCATAATACCTATTTGCGCCACTTTCAGTAAAAGATCATTCATCATACCAAGAACCAGGAAGATCTCAAACTGAATTAAAAAAAAAAAAGACAATAATTACCAACACCTGCATGACAGATATACTGCGATAAAGATTTTTATTTTATATTTTATCTTATTTTGTAAGTAAAAGTCACTGCATATATTTAAGGTGCATAACATGATGTTACAAGATACATATATGGCAAAATATAAACATATAAAATTTATACATATATATGGCAAGAGCGGCTATTACTTGGTCATTTAGCAAAAATCATGACTACAATACACTATCATCACTTATAGTCCTCATAGTATACTTTCAGTCTTTAGACTTGTTAATCTCTGTATCTGCTACTTTGTATCCTTCCTATTCCACGTCTCCCCATTTCTTCCTCTGCTCCATCCTGATCCTAGTAACGGTCAGTCTTATTCTCTAGCTCTGTGTATACGACTTTTTAAAATTTTATTGCACATATAAGTGAAATAATGCAAGACATTTCATTTTGTATTAGGCTTATTTCACTTAGCATAATGTCCTCCAGGTCTAACTATATTATGACAAATAACAAAATAGTCTCCTTTTTAAAGTTGAAGAGTATTCCACTGTGTGTACACACACACACACACACACACACATGCACACACACATCTCACAGTTTCTTTAGCCATTTATTAACAGACACCCAGCTTGTCCATATGTCAGTTTTTGTGGCAGTGAAGACATTTCACAATGTGGCAATTTTATTTATCTGGATATATGCCCAGAAGAAGGATCGTTAGATCATATGATGATTCTATTTTTAATTTTCTTTGGAACTTTTTCCCATAATGGCTACACCAACCTACATTCCCAGCAACATTGCACAAGAATGCCATTGTCTTCACACCCTTGTCAACACTTATCTCTTTTCCTTTTGATGATATTATAATTATTCTGTTTGGTGTAAGGTGATGTCTCATAGTGGTTTTATCTTTTCCTACTAATTAGTGATATTGAGCAGCCTTTGATCTATTTGTGGGCCATCTTTATCTCTTCTTTCGAGAAACGTCTACTCAGGTCTTTTGCCCATTTTTAATTGGGTCATATATTTTCTTCCTATTGAGTTGTTCAGATCCTTCATAAATGTTGGATATTTACACCTTATGAGACTATGTGGTTTGCAACTATTATCCCAGTGTGCAGGCTGTCTTCTTGTTATTTCCTGTGCTTTGCAAACAGTTTCTAATTTGATGTTGCCCCACTTATTTATTTTTGCCTTTGTAATCTGAGATTTTGATATGAAACCCAAGAAATTATCACCAAGCAGTGTCAAGGAGCTTTCCTGTTTTTTCCTAGGAGTTTTATGGTTTCAGGTTTTAATTTAGGTCTCTTATCCATTTTGATATAATTTTTGTGTATAGTGTAAGGTAAGCTTTCCATGTCATTATTTTGCAGGCAGAAATCCAGTTTTCCTAGTAGTATTTACTAAAGAGACTATCCCTTATCCATTGTGTCTTTTTGGTGAGCTTGTTGAAAGTTAGTTGACTATATATGATTGAATATATTTCTGGATTCGCTTTCCTGTTCTACTGATCTATATGTCTGTTTTTATGCCAGTATCATTTTGTTTTCATTATTATAGCTTTGTAATTGAATTTTAAATTATAAAATGTAATGCCTCCAACTTTGTCTATCTTTCTCAATATTACTTTGGCTATTCAGAGTTTTTTGTAGTTCTATATGAACCATAGGATTTAAAAAAAAATTCTGTGAAGAATGCCATTGGGAATTTGATAGAAACTGCATGTGAGAGAGGTGATAGTCAGAAGCTGGTTAGGCAGACAGGGAGGGAGGGTCTTGAGGAGACTTAACACCTGAGGGAACGCCCCCTGCACCATCCCCATTATATAACTGTTGGCTGAAAATGTGTTTAAGAGCATCCTTTCAACTCAGGATGTACTGCTAAAAGGAAATTTTTGTTGCTTAAACACAGATGCAGTAGCTTACCTAAATATCCTAACTTGACCTTGGCTTACTATAATATTATTGACATAGCATCAGCATCGAAGTTTTACCCCATCCCATCCCTGAGTGGGCTTTTCTGTGGTACTTATGGGTAATAGTCAAGATGGAGTAACTTTGGTCAAGGACCCGCATACTCAATAAGAACTGGGTCTCAGAAATTAAGGTGTGGATAAGATGCAAATGAGAGAAAGGTTCTAGAAAAAATAAGATAAGAACAACACACACAAAAACACCTTCTAGTAGCTGGTAACACATTTCAGGCCTCCTCTCTTCCCTGAAGAGAGCTTTGATGCTTAATAAACTCCTTCTGTTACTCATTCTTTTGGTGTCTGTGTTCCTTAATCTTCTCAGTCATGGGACAAGAACCCATGGTTGCTGGTTTAAGCTGATAGCGGAGTTCAAAACTCCTGCAACACATACACTTTAGGTAATATGGAAATTGTAACAATATTGACTTTTTTGATCAATTAGCATGGAACATATTTTCATTTATCTGTGTCCTCTTCAATTTCTTACATCAATATTTTATAGTTTTCAGGGAACAGGTCTTTCACTACCTTGGTTATTTTTAAGTATATTTCGTCTTGATTTCTTTTTCTGTTAGGTTAACTTTTGTGTGTAGAATTGCCATAGATTTTTGTTGGCTGAATTTGCAGCCTGAAAATTTGTGGACTTGATTTATAGGTTCTAAGAGTTTTTTGGTCGAGTCGTTGAGGTTTTCTACATGTAAGATTATGTCATCTGCAAGCAGATATAATTTGACTTCTTCCTTTCTGATTTAGATACCTTTTGCTAATTGTTTTGTTATTACTTCCATCTTGAGTAGAAGTGTCAAGAGTGGAAATCCTTGCCCTATCTCAGATCATAGAGAAACAAACTTTGCTTTCCCTCATTTATGATGATGACATCTGTCAGCATTTTTTTAAAACACAAATGGCCTTTATCAAGTTGGGGAACTTTCTGTCTATATCTAAACTGTTGAGAATTTTTATTAAGAATGAATGTCAAACTTTGACTGAAAAAGATATTTCAAATGACTTCATAAAAATGCTTGACCAGCAATTATGATTAAAATAAAGAAAAAAGTATATCAAATCTCAACAAGGACATAGCATGATTTAGCAATGAAATAGAATAAAGAATGAAGTAAAAATCTTAGAATAAAAAACACAATGACTAATAAATAGCTGAATGGATGATTGATTAGTAGAATAGTGTGGGCAGAAAAAAATAGCAGAATGGAGAGCACAGAAAAGATAATAATAAATTGGAAATGAAATAATAAAAATTACACAATGTGAACAAGAGAGGGAAAATAGACTGAAAAAAAATTAAACAGAGCCCCTGAGACCTGTGGGAATATAACAAAAGATCTGACATTGTAACATTGGAGTGGTGAAAAGACTAGAGAAATAATATGGAGCTGAAAAATTACTCAAAAATATGATTACTCAAATATTCCCAATTTGGCAAAATCATAAGCACACAGGCTTAAAGCTAAGCAAATTCCAAGCAGTGGTAAAGAAATCCACACCAAGACATAGCACAGGCCAGCTTGTAGAAGCTAAGCAAATGAAAAAAGGTGCACATTTAGTGTACACACACTTAAGGTAGTTGATTTTTGACAAAAGCAGGGAAAACATTTTAATAGGAGATAACCTTTTTAACAAATAGTCCTGGAGGAATCAGACATTTATGCTTTATATAAACAAATTTTAAACTAAGTCTTACATTTTAAACAAAAGTTAACTAAAAATGGAGGACAGATCTAAATATAAAATGCAGACTTAAGAACTTTTAGACAAAGATGGAAGAAAATTTTCTGAATATAAAAGTAGACATGGAGTTTTTAGACTTGATTTTAAAAAGCATGATCTATGAAAAGGAAATGGATAAATCAAAATGTATTGAATGTTTCTTTCATAACACAGTATGAAAAACACTTAATAATGAAAAAATTTGCTCTGTGAAAGACCCTGTTATGGAACATAAGCCATAGATTTTTCAAAAAATGTTAGTAAACCGCCTATCCAACGAAGGACTGGTACCTAGAATACATCAAAAAGTCTCAAAGTTCAACATTTAAAAAATAAAATATTCCATTATAAAATAGGCAAAACACATCAACGGACACGTCTTTAAAGAGGATACATAAATAGCAAAACAGGACATGAAGAGATATTCAATAATCGTGGTCATTAGAGAAAAGCAAGTTAAAGTCAAAATGAGCGATACCGCACACCTGTCAGAATCAGTAAAATAAAAAATAGTGACAACATCAAATCCTGGCAATGATGTAGAGAAACCGGATCACTGACACATTACTGACAGGAGTGCAAAGCAGTACAGGTACTGTAGAAAACTGTTTGGCAGTTTATTAAAAACTAAACATGCAGCTAACATACAGCCCAGAAAGTAAACTCCTGGAAATAAAATCCTGGCGAAATAAAAACTTATGTTCGCAGAAAAACCTGTATTCATGTTTTACCTCCTTTCTTGGTAATAACTGAGCATGTCGATTTAGATGTTCATAGAAGGGTGAATGGATAAACAAACGGTGGACTTCTAGTTAATAATAAAAAGAAAAGAGCTACCAATACACATCACGACATGGATGGAATTTTCCAGAATTACGCTGTGTGAAAAAAAGTCAATCCCCAAAATATGATTCTATATATATTATTGTATAATTCTATTTATGTAAATTCTATAAAGGACCGAATTATAGAAAATGATAGAGATGAAGATGGTTTCCAGGGTCAACAAGGGAATGGGAGTTGGAAAAAAAGGAGTGAAATCATCCCAAAGCTACATGAGGTATCTTGTCATGCATGTAAATGTTCCTCTATCTTGATGACATTAACATGTCTTCACATTTTACTGTGGCTCTACAAGATGTGAACACTGGGAAAGTCAGGGTAAAGCCTACACCAGATCTCTCTGTCTTATTTCTTACGATTGGATGCAACCCCCCCTCCCCAAAAAAAGTAGTTAAAAATATAACATTGACCTTCTAAAAAGATTCATCAAAAATTTTCTCCCTGCAAATCCTAGCATCAGTCTCAAAATCTGATTTTTATAAATTTCAGTCTTCTCATACTTTTCAACTGCAACGACTTTTCTCTGCAGTGGTTGTGAGATATCTTATTTCGACCAGTCTCATTGTCCAGAGCTAAGTGAGCTTAAGCGAAGCTGCCAGGGGTATAAATAGTCCATGAAAAACAACAAGCCAAAATGACAGTGTCAGGTAAGCCTTTCATCACTCTGATCCTATAAGCAAGAGGCTGAATCAAAGAAAGTCCTGGCTCCATCTTTGCCCAATTTTCTCCAGCAGAACAGGTAGGTCGACACAGACATGGCCGTCTCACTGCCAAGGAAGTCCTGGCAGCCAGAAGGAAGCGAGAGAGAAGGACTAGGGCTAGAAAAATACCTGACAGTGAGTCAGAGTGAAGAAAGGTGTCTTAAAGGTCCCCAGCCTGCTCTCTACCCCCTAAAGGAGTTTCTGAAGTACCCAGAGAAAGAATGACAAATGCAGACAGGCTTAAAAGCACGGCCCTCCAGGAGCGCCTGAGTCCTTGGCTGCAGCTGCCTTCTGTGACTGCCTTGCAAAGGCCCTGCGGCAGGTCCGTTATGGGGAGGCCTTCTTAGCTCCACATTGAGCCCTTCAGGTGAAGCCACCCAATTGTCCACGGCCCCCAAGCGGGGTTTGGCCAGACACCAGACTTTTTTGCCCAACTTTATAAACAAACCAACCAAACACAAACCCCTGATATTGAGTCCTTGCTGTTTTCAGCAACTTGGCCAGATAGTTTCTGCGAGACCATGTGAAGACACTTCATTAAGTATGGACTCTTCCATATCGCTGGGAAATTGAACAAAGCCAGAAAGAGACAAAGCTTCCACCGTGTGGAAAGGCAGAATGCTGCAGGATAGTGAGAACCCTAACAAGCTAACTTCAGATACAAATTTTCTTTAAAAAAAAATATATTTTAAAGATGTGGAGTACACTTCAGGGTTAGGTATACAAATGGTCATTGTACGGGTACAGTTTGGGCCTCACTTGGGTCCCCACATCACCTGGTTTGAGATCAGTCTGCCCCCTTGCCCTGCTGGCAATTTCCCACTACTGCCAATCCCTTTCTTGCAGTGTTATGAACACCGTTCAGGATCTACTTAAGAGTGAGAACATGTGGTACCCTGTTCTTTGTTTCTGTGATAGATCACTGAGTATTAATTTTCGCCCAAATTATTTGGGTTCCGAAGCTCTCAGTTACAGTGTCTACTTATCCTATTTAAACCAAAGACTCTAAACGATGTATGGAGTCCTAATTAATAAAGAGTTTTATTTTAAAAATCAAATGCCATGTATTCAAACATGTTATAAAATACTTCCTAACCATCTGACAGTTGCGGACCTAGATAAAAACGTCCATCCATCAACTTGGTTTCCAACTCAAATACAGCATGTGAATAACAGTTGTCAGGGGAAGTCTTCATACCAGCTTCGTTACTAATGTACATAATGTGACTCGGATGATTACTTTTCCCCTAAGGGAATATGAACTCAACAGAAAAGCATATTCTCACAGCTGATAATCCTTTACATAATCCTGATATTTTGATGCGTGCTTAAAATACTTTATAAGAGGACATAATAGCAGAAAATGCCACGCATATGGAATCTCAATATGAGATTCAGATTGCATATCAGATAATGCAAAGCACATGTCAATAAAAATTTTTCATTTCCTTCCCGTACTTAGTTTCTGGATCCTGGCAGGTGATGCTCTAACAGAATCAGCTCAGTTCTTTATATAAAAGTATTGAGATTTATTTTGGGCTTTGCTTTAAATTATTCAGTAAATACCAGTCAACCCATAAATGGTAGCACAGATCAAAAAGTAAAGTACATAATTGACAAAATATATATAAATCAGTTTCTTTTCACTTAAATGTCTTCTTAAAGTTATCTAATCATTCTGTTTTGAATATAAACTTTAGTTTCATGTCCAAAAACTTTGCCTTGTATTTCAGGAAATTTTTCTTTAAGTTTCATTATTGTTTGGGAAAATTTAAAGAGCTGTTGAATTTTAATAAAAGATTAAAACTAAAAATATAATAAAATATATATACATAACTATCAAGCAGTCATTAAAATATTCAGACATTTCAAGAAATTATCAGGCTAAATTTAAAAACTTATCCACAAATAACACTCAATATTTTTGCTATTTCATAGAAGGAAATTTCTCCTCTTCCTTGTAAATATTATTGACATTCTATTCTCTTGGTTGACAAATTTTTCCTAGAAACACTCGAATTTTGGTGGCCTAACCACAATGGCATTGAATATGTAATGTAATAAAATACTGCAATGACAAATAAGTCAGTATATTAACATATTTAGGATTATGAAAATCAAATTGTTAGATGAGTACAAAAATAATGAATCTTAGAGTAAATAAACTTGATATATAGAGAAAAAAAGAAAATTATTACTTGTTTTAAGTGTCATTGGAGATATTTAATCAACACAAAATTGCCCAACTTCCCTTAAGAAAGTTAATTTGTTTAGCTTATTACAGACAAAATATATACAAGATTAATTGAAATAGCTCAGTGTCTGATATATGTATATAGCCTGGTAAATCCATTAACTTGGGAAATATATAAATGAAACAATGATCGTTTATTACAGATAAACAGAAGTTGAATATCATGCAATGTGATTATAATGTGTATATTGTAATTTTATTTTATGTTAATTAATTCCTATAAAGACAAATTATTCTATGTAACAAAAATGCATGCCTGTTTGTGTGTCTGCATGTGTGTTTAAACTTTAAGGAAATAAGTGTATTTTTCCTCTCTCTAGGAACTTTGTTTTAATTTGTAAATTTTACTTTTTACAATGTACCTCTACCATTTTTTTTTAATTATGGTATTGTGGGGTACAGTTAGGGGTTAGGTATACAAAAATGCTTCGTTCAGGCACCCTTGTTGATAAGAGGTGTCTCCCCATCCCCAGACAGATATTTACCACCATTAATCCCATTGCCCTCACCCTCCCCCCACCA
>CAUYQG010082867.1:0-12136 GCA_963574415.1 Tarsius wallacei
ATGCCTGTAATTCCGGCTACTTGGAAGGCTGAGGCGGAAGGATCGCCGGAGCCCAGCAGGTCGAGGCTGCAGTGGCCGGGAGCGGCCACTGCACTCCAGTCTGGGCGACAGAGTGAGACTCCAACTCAAAAAAAAAAAAAAAATTAAAAAAAAAAAAGAATGTGTAGGTTAAACAAAGCTTTTAAAAGCTTATGTTACATGACCTCACATTATGTGACCCCAAGGTTGTTAACCTCGTCTTCTCGTGGGAGTTAGAAACTCTGATTGACAGCATTCGATTTCTTGCTTAAAAACCTAAATAAAACGATTACATTTTAGACATTCTTTCAAAAGGATTGTTAGTGAACAAATTGGGAACTTACCTATTGGATGCCTCTTGAAAATATTTTGAATTAATGTGTGTACCAGTTATTGATATTTATTACATTCAAAAGTTTTTGTCAAATGAAAAAACAAAAAACAAAAAACAAAAATAATCCTAAGGGTCCACCTTCCCATATTTGTGTTAAGTATGGATCCACATTTTGTGGTGAGGGAAGAAAACATCATAGTTTGTAAAATAAAGAGTGCTAGTTATGCTTTGTGCAATATGCCAAGCAAACAAGGGCATATAGGAAGTATTCTTTAGATTTATCTATTCTCTTGAAGTAGAGCTTGAAATGAAGGTTAGAAAAGTGAGGCATCTGCCTGAGGCATGAAATGTAAGGAGTTACCATAAAACTCAATAATCAAGATAAAGAATATCTCAATGAAATAGTAAAAATTAAAAATGCAAAAAAATGAATGATGAATGAAATATCTAAAATTTAAATAAAGATAGACTATCCAACTCATATAAGCACCTGGGGGGAAGTTAAAACCAATCACCACCCCAATAACCTCTTACACTAGTGCAACCAATGAAGTAATCCTTGTAATAACAGTAATTCTAGGGTTCTTAAAAAATGCAATTTTCCTTTTTCTTGAATTATAAAAATTTAGTGTCATGAGCAGATGAGTCCTATTATATAAAAATAACTGTACAAGTCACATTTTCATAGGTGGTAATTTCATTTTTGGAGAAACACCTATAGATGGCATCCACTTAAAGATTGCAGACATCACAGGGCCTGCAAAAGAAACTAAGGGAGTGTCCTGAAAATCAGGAGAAAACCAAATGATTCTAGTGTTTTAAAGATTTAACAGAGGCTTGTAGAGAGTGGTAAGATGAAAGTTTAAAAATAGTGGGATGAGAAAATTAAAAAAGATAAATTGGTGATTACAAACCTCCAGGAATTTTGCTGGAATGGGAGAGGAGAAATGGTGTTGTCCTGGAAGGAAAAATAAGATCAAGAGATAATTTATTATTTTTTTATTTTTTATTTTATTTTTTTTTATTTTTTGAATTGGAGTTTCACTCTGTTGCCCAGACTGGAGTGCAGTGGCTGCTCCCGGCCACCGCAGCCTCGACCTGCTGGGCTCTGGCGATTCTTCCGCCTCAGCCTTCCAAGTAGCTGGAACTACAGGCGCACGCTACCACGCCGGCTTATTTTTGATTTATTGTAGAGATGAGGTCTTACCAAGTTGCCCAGGCGGGTCTCGAACCTGCGGGCTCAGGCAATCCACTCACCTCAGCCTCCCAAGGCGTGGGATTATAGGCTGAGTCACCGAGCCCAGCTTGAGATAATTTATTTTTAATGATAAGAGAAAAAAACAGCATTTTTTGTGCTAATAAAATAATTAAGCTTGAAGACTGACAATCAGGAGAATGAGATAATAATTACAAAATAGTGTTTATGATTAAGCAAAAGGGTATGAGAGCTATTCTACTGCACACATGAAGAAATAGCCTTGGCCAGGAGAGGATTCAGAAAGGTATTGTGCATGGAAACAGATGTAGAAAGTTGGTAGGTATAGTAATGGGAGTCTATAAAATATTTTTTCTGATTGCTTTAATTTTTTTGTGAACAAGAAATAAAGTCAAAAGATGAGAGTTCAGGTCAAGAGAAGAGATGTTAGAGATTAGGGGGAAGCTTATTTCTTAATATAGCCACTCTCATGTTATTTTCCCCCCCAGATTTCATTTCTCTAAGAACCCTCTTACACATTTGTGTTTATTCATAGTTTTTTGAATTTTAGTTTTGGAACCAACTCAGCTGGAGAGCATAATCTCATACTTGGATCTGGTACTGTTTTTCCTTTCTCTGGTTTTTCTGCATCTTTCATTTCTCTATCTAGTCTCTCTCTTTTCATAAATTCTTCCCTTTGTTCAAAGTCTACCACATTTTACTTTTGAAGCTTTACTGATATAGATGTGTTATATTTCATTTTCAAGTAATTTGAAGGTCAATTAATCATTGTTATAATATTTATAATCATGTAAATGCTGGGAAATGAATCGTTTTTATTTACTTTGGGACAATATAGTATAGATAAAAGTAACTAAAATTATTCAGAAAATATTTGTATAATACATAGTAAAATAAAGATTGTGAATGAGCGATTTTTGTCATGGAATGTCATATTATTTCTAAATAGAATGAATGAATCTGATACTCGTAAAGACAAATATCTTAGGTTCCATTGGATATAATGTGAATTCTTTACTAGTGTCTAAAATTTATTTGAGTAAAATTTGTTTTATCTCTAATTATTAGGAGAGAAATATAATATACATTAATTAAAAATAACTCAAGCAAGGAAGGCGAGATGCCACTGATTCTATATCCAGTTTTGTTAAAAGATTATTAAGATAGATTTTGTGCAATATAATTATAGAAAAAGAAAGTGATGTAATTAATATTATTTTAAATGATGAATTTATTGTAAAGTATCCCTCACTAGGATACCAAATGGAGAGAAAAATATTTTTTAGCCATTCTGATGTTTTTTTAATCTACATTAATGCTAATAATAGTATAGAGTCAATAAATTTTCTCATATTTGTGCTATCCCCAAAACATAATTTTAATATGAAAGACTATATTTACCTTGATGGATATGAAAAAAGCATTAAATTTTCAAAATTCATCCTCATTTCGGCTGTCTACCGAACATTTTAGAGTATGTGGCTTTTATAAACAGTGTATTTTTTAGATTTAAATGTAACTTGGCCTCAAATTATAATTTTACACATGTATTGACTAGAGAGAAATTAAAGTCGGTGCATTACATACACACATATGCAAATAGCATGAATTAAGAATACAAGTTTCAGTGTGATGCAGTGTTATCTGGCCCTGATTTTGGTTAGTGAGGGGCAATCACTCCCTATAAGCTGAATATTGCATCAGTGTGAGTTTGTGTGTTTTATTTAACCTTAACTTATTACCAAATGTTTGGTTGCCATTTGCATTACCTAAATCAGGAATCTATGCTTCAGAGTGCTTAAGTACTCTGATATTGTCATTGAAACCCATATGGGGACATTTATTAATTGTCATTAGGGAGGTATGCAATAATTTTTTGTTGATGAGTGGTGTTAAAACACATGATTTGGCTAGAAAGATCTTACAGGTTCGCACCCTTGCATATATAACATGCAAGAAACTGTCAAGCCTAACATTCTCACACATAGACAGTTCCACTTTAGTTTTAGAAATATGTTTAGTCCTGGGCTCCTGACTAACTGGAAGATTCTGCCAAACAATATGACTAGACATTTGGTTGATCTCACTATCAGAAGAGTGTTACCTCTACCTCAGTGTGAGACTTCTCTGCAAGGTGCTCCCTGGAACGTCTCAAGACAGAGAGTGAGAGATTCACTAAGCCTTTATGAACAGATTGCTTGGCTGTTTTGTTTCTACTCAATGTTTGTGTCTTTATCAGAATTTGGAATAAGACTTGCAGTTATTGTAACATGCCAGCTGGCATCAGGATTATGAGAGAAAGGTTGCATAGCTCCTACCTACCTTGAACTGCCGGAGGCTACCAATATTTATCCTGAAGTACCTAACGATTGCTGAACAGCCAAATTGGCATAGATCCATACACTGCACTTAGATAAGAGGAAATTCGTGAAGGTGCTATGCAAATCACTAAAGTTTTGGAAACACAGACAACTTTTTCAAACTCTGTTATCTAACCAAAGAAGTGATACTTTCCTTTGAGGATAATCCCTTGACTGTAAACCCTAAATGTGTCTACATGAGAGAATCAATCAACCAATAAGAAGAATGGAACACTTTTTAAAAAAATCACTGAAGAATTTCCAGTCACAACTTATTTTTACTGGGCAGGAATTCAACTGAGGTTAGATAAAGCCAAACATTTTTTTTTTTTTAACCACAGTCTCAGACATTGTTCCAACTGGAGGTACAGAGTGTTTTATGTGAACTCTCTTAGATCACACATGTGGAGAGGCCACGATCCTAGAAAGAAATTTGTCAAAGGAGGCGCTGATCCCAGTCTGCTTTTCTGTTGCTAATCTCAAATAGGTCCTTTGTGTAACCCAGCAATCATGCTACACTTCACAATCCACTCTTCCATAGGACTAGCTCACACTGTCTCCTCTCTTGAACCTTCGGCATCCACTCCTATGCTTACTCACTGATGAAATGGATGCAATTGGAGGAGAACTTTCACATGCTTCTACATCACATCTGCATGTCCACAGTCTACCTGCAGCTGTACAAATATAACTTGTCTTTCCTTCTGTTACTCTGGATGAATTCTCAGTGATCCTAAATAAAATCCCCTCTTCTGCTTGTGCACGAGGATCCATCCCGTTTTACTTACTTTAATCCTATTATTCTAGCAATTTTTCCCTAAAAAAAAATCATGCTTTCTCTGTGGATTTTTTCCATATACTTTTATTTCTCAAATTCCAAAACAAATTTCTTTTTACTCCAGTATTAAAGGCTATAGTCATATCTCGGTCTTCAATTTATTTGACACCTTTGGCAACATTTAATTGAATTATTAACTTCTTCCTTCATGAAGTACATTTTTTTAAGTCAAGTTGCTTTTTTATTTTCTTTACCACACAGGCCTCTAGTTGTCAAGACATTTAAATAGATAGCTTAAACTTGACGAGTCCGAAACAGAATTCACTTCTAAATCTGTTCTTCCCACAGTCATTCTTATTTAAAGTGTGGCAACTTCTTTCTTCCAGTTACTCAAGCAAATATCATGGTTGTCCTTGACTCTTCTCCTTCTCTTGCACCCTGTATTTAAGATGTCTGCAAATTCTGATGGCCCGGCCTTCGAACGATATCTAGAACATGGCCCTAGTATCCACTTCTTCTCCCTGAATTAAGAAAATATTATTTCTTGCCTAGTTTCTGCACAATTTTCTAATTTTCACACTTTCTCATTGCTTTGCATAGTTTATTCTCAGGATAGTGGCTAGAAACAATTCTTCATAGACTTTCTAATTATCACAAAAACAGCTAAAATCTTTATAATTGTTTGCAAGGTCCTCCATAACTGGCCACCCACCTCCCTTCAACCCATGTCTTCTATTGTTCTTCTAGCGGTGCACTCAGCCTGAGCCTCATGGGCCTCTTGATCCTTTTTTTCTGACACGAAATACATGCCTGACATAGGAATTCTTCACTTGCTGTTCCCTCTACCTGCAAAACTCTTCTTGTGTTTGTACACATGGTTGACTTCCTTGCCACTTTTAAGTCTTTGCTCATATATCACTATCTCTATGAGATTCTTTCTGGCCGCCCTTTTATTTTGTTTTTATTTATTTATTTATTTATCTTTTTTTGAGTTGGAGTCTCCCTCTGTTGCCCAGACTGGAGTGCAGTGGCCGCTCCCGGCCACCGCAGCCTCGACCTGCTGGGCTCTGGCGATCCTTCCGCCTCAGCCTTCCAAGTAGCTGGAACTACAGGCGCGCGCTATCACACCCGGCTAATTTTTTGATTTATTGTAGAGATGAGGTCTGGCCAAGTTGCCCGGGCGGGTCTCAAACCCGCGGCCTCAGGCAATCCACTCACCTTAGCCTCCCAAGGCGTGGGATTACAGGCTGCGCCACCGAGCCCGGCTGTATCACCACTCTTATTCAACACAGCAATGAAAGTCTTGTCCAGTACAGTAGCAAGAAAAGGAAATAAAAGGCATAGAGATGTTAAGGAAGACTGTAAACTGTTCCTATTGTCTAAGTAAAAAATCCCAGGGAATATTGACAAACAAACAAACAAAAACTCCCGAAACTAACAAGTGAATTCAGCAAGGTTGAAGATTACAAGTTCAACTCACAAAAAAGTCAATCATGTCTCTATATCCTAAAAATAAACAATTGGGAAGCAAAATTCAAAATACAAAATGTCATACCATTTAAAATCATTCCAAAAAAATACTTTCATTGCTGTGTAACTCAAACAAAAACAGGATCTATATGTTTACAGTTATAAAACACTGATGAAAGAAATCCAAGACCTAATAAAGGTGGGACATAGGATGTTCACTGATTGGAAGACTCAACATAGTAAGGACATCAGTTGTCCTCAAATTGGTCTATACATTTAACACAAGTACTATCAAAATCCCAACAGCATTTTTTTTTTTGGTAGATACAGGCAAGCTGATTCTAACTTTTATATGAAAGGGCAAAAGAAATAGAAGAGCTAAAATAACATTGAAACAGAAGAAAAGTTGAATTTTAAGACTTTCTATAGAGCTACAGTATTAAGACAGTTTGGTACTGGAGGAGGGACAGACATGTAAATCAATGGAACAAAAGAGACCAGAATCAGGCCAAAAAAAGTTAACCCAGTTGATTTTTGACAATGCTGCAAAAGAAATTCAACGGAAGAAGAAGGACAGTATTTTCAGTAAATGCTGTTGAAACAATTGGACTTCATAAGCGAAAGAAAAACAGAAAATCCTACAACGCTCAACCTAAATCTCACATCTTATACAAAAATAGGCCAAGCTAAGTGGATCATGCATGTAATCCCAGCATTTAGGGAGGCCAAGGGAGGAGGATCACTCGAGGCCAGGAGTTCAAGAGCAGCCTGGGTAACATAATAAAACCATATCTCTACAGAAAAAAAAAAGAAAGCCAGGTGTGGTGGCAGGTGCCTAAAGTCACAGCTACTTGGAAGGCTAATGTGGGAAGCTCACTAGAGCCCAGGAGTTTCAGGCTGTAGTGAGTCATAATTGTTCCACTGTACTCATGCCTGGGTGACACAGCCAGACCCCAAATCAAAAAAACAAAAGCAAAGACAAAAAACAAAACTCATAATGGATCATTGGTCTAAATGCAAATCTATAAAACTTTTAGAATACAGAAAAAAATTTTCATGACTTAGAGTTAGGCAGAGTTCTTACACATAACACCCAAAGCATGATACATAAAAATAAACTGATTGAGTGTACTCAAATTTTATTTTATTTTATTGATTTTTTTGAGTTAGAGTCTCACTCTTGTCGCCCAGGCTGGAGTGCAGTGGCCACTGAAGCCTTGACCTGCTGGGCTTAGGCGATCCTTTCACCTCAGCCTTCCTCGTAGCTGGAACTACAGACACATGCCACCAAGGATAGTTTTTGTGATTTATTGTAGAGACAAGGTCTCACCAAGTTGCCCAAGCTGGTCTCAAACCCCTGGGCTCAGGCAATTTGCTCACATCAGCCTCCCAAAATGCTGGGATTACAGGCTAAGCCACCAAGCCCGGCCTGTATTCAAATGTTAAAACTTTTGTTTTGAAAAAGATTCTGTTAAGAAAAAGAAAAGACTGAAATGAAATACTTGCAAAACACATGTCTGACAAAGGACTTGTATCCAGAATACATATAAGGAACTCTTTAAACTCAACAGTAAAAAACAAAAACATCCTCCCCCAACAAAAACTAAGCAATCTAATTATAAAAAGTTTGTATTATAAACAGGTATGGCTGGGCTTGGTGACTCAGCCTGTAATCCCAAGCGCTTTGGGAGGCTGAGGTGAGTGGATTTGCCTGAGCCCGCGGGTTCAAGACCCACCCAGTCAACTTGGCGAGACCTCATCTATACAATAAATCAAAAATTAGCCAGGCGTGGTAGCGCACATCTGTAGTTCCAGCTACTTGGAAGGCTAGGGCTGAAGGATCGCTGGAGCCCAGCAGGTCAAGGCTGCGGTGGCCGGGAGCGTGTCACTGCACTCCAATCTGGGTGACAGAGTGAGACGCCAACTCAAAAAAAAAAAAAATAATAAAATAAAACAGGTATCAAAAGATATAGATACTTCATCAAAGAGGATATTCAGATACAAATAAACACGTAAAGAGATGTTCAATATTAACGGCCACTAAGTTAATGCAAATGAAAGCCACAGTACGATTTTAAAATCCATATATTACCAAGTGCAGACCAGGATATGAAGCATCTAGATCTCTTATATATTGCTAATGGGAATATAAAATAGTATAGCCACTTTGGAAAGCAGTTTAGCAGTTCCTAATGAAGTTAAATGTACACTTAACCATACAACCCAGCAATTGCACTTCCTGGGCATTTATTCCAGAGAACCCTAACCCTAACCCCTAACCCTAACTCTAAACCTAACCCTTCCAGAGAAGGGAAAACTTATGTCCATCCACAACCTGTACATGAGTGTTCATAGCAGTTTTATTTATAAGAGGCCCAAACTGAAAACAACAAAAATATACTACAATATGTGAATAGCAAAACCAACTACTGTGTCTATATAATAAAATACTAAGAAATAAAAAGCATAGGATACAGGTAACATCTTGGATGGATTTCAAAAGTATATACCTTCAGCTCAAAAGGTATACGCTACACAATTCCATTCATATGAATGGCAAATCATAGTTATGAAGAATAGATCAGTGATTGCCAAAGGTTAAGGTTGGGGTAGGGTCTGATTTTAAAGACGTAGCACCAGAAAGTTTGTGGTTTTGTATCCTGACAGTGGTGGTTACACCAATCTATACACATGATAAAGCACATATTAGAGGGGGGACCCCAAAAAACCTGGAATTTGGGGAGAGGGGGCATGCCCCTTGGTAGTATAGTATTCCCCCGCTAGTTAAGTGTTCTAGGAACCCATTGGTATCAGTGTACCAGCTAGTGTTGTTGTGAGAGGCTGTGTTCAGCTACAGTGATTTTTTTTTTTAGATTCAGTTATGTGTTTACCCATTTCATGATGGGTGATTTATGAGTGCACCTGCCCACAACCACTGAGTGTTCAGAAGTTTTGACCCTGTGTCCCATCCTCCCTATTCAACCAATCTCACACTGAGTGACTTTTGTTTGTTTCCCTGGATGAAAAAAGTTCTCAAAGGGAGACATTTTGTCAACGTGGAAGAGGTGAAAAAAAAAAAACAGCAGAAGCACTAGAAGGTATCAAAATGGAAAAGTTCAAAAACTGTTTTGAGAGGTAGAAAAAGCATCTTGATAGGTGTATTGCATCAAACAGAGAGTACTTTAAAGGCGACTGAAGTTTAAACATTTAAGAATACACAATTTTTAATAAATAAATTCCAGTTTTTTGGGGTCCCCTCTCGTACACATCTGTATGCACACACACACACACACCCTTAACTCTCACACACAATAAATGCATGTAAAGGTGGTGAAATTTAAATAAGGTCTGTAGTTAATATACTAATGTCAATGTCCTATCACTGGCAATGTACTGTGGTTATGTAAAATGTTATCACTGAGGAACTGGGTGAAGGGTATATGGAACATTATCTGTGCTATTTTTGCAACTTCTTGGGAATTTTAAATTATTTCAAAATAAAAAATTTTAAAAGTCAAGGATCACTACAAAGTATCTCTCCCACTCCTGACTGTAGCTATCCAGTTTCTTTACCTACAGGCAACCATCATTACTAAATTTGTATATAAGATTTCAGAGATATTTTATATATATGCAATCATTTCAAAGTATCAACTTCTCTAATTTTATATAAAATGTAGCACAATATACACATTCTTCTGCAGTTTTTTTAACCTATCGATGTATCTTGGAGATTATCTCACAATACAGCACAGTTTCCCTTTTTTTTGAAGGCTGCATGGTAATCCATTGTATGGCTATACCATTTATTTAAGTAGTCCCCTATTAATGGGCATTTAGGTTATTAGCAAAACTATGAAATTGAATTACATAAGTAATTTTGTGTTTGAGAGTACCTAAAGGTAAAATCCCAAGAATTATGTTAAAGGGTATGTGCATTTGCAAATTTGTAATTTCCACCCATAGGTGTTGAACAATTTACGACCCCATGGGTAATATATGAGAGTATCTAGTGCTGGTTTTCCTACACTGTCCACCCAAACAGTGTGCTAAACATTTTAGTGCTTGCTAATCAAGCATAAAATGGCATCTTAGTGTAGTTACACGTTTTTTGTTTTTGTTGTGTTTGTTTGTTTGAGTTTGGGGCTCACTCTGCTGCCCAGGCTGGAGTGCAGTGGCACAATCACAGCTCACTGCAGCCTTGACCTCCTGGGCTCACCCAATCCTTCTGCCTTAGCCTCCTGAGTAGGCTGAGACTACAGGTACATGCCACCATACCTGGCTAATTTTTTTTTTTTTGTAGAGACAAGGTCTCACTATGTTGCCTACACCAGTCTCAAACTCTTAGGCTTAAGCAATCCTCCTGCCTCAACTTCCCAAAGTACTGGGATTACAGGTATCAGCCACTGCACCCAACTTCTTAGTGCAGTTTTAATTTATGAGTCAGGTTAAGCATCCTTTCTTAGTTTAATGGTTACATATATATATATATATATTTAAATTTAACTTAATTTTTTCTGAGTTGGAGTCTGTTGCCCAGGTTGGAGTGCAGTGACACATTCACGGCCACCCCAGCGAGGACCTGCTGGGCTCTGGCGATCCTTCCACCTCAGCCTTCCAAGTAGCTGGAACTACAGGAGTGCGCTACCAGGCCCGGCTAATTTTTGATTTATTGTAAAGACGAGGTCTTACCAAGTTGCCCGGGTTGGTCTCCAACCCCTGGGTTCAGGCAATCCACTCACCTTGGCCTTCCAAAGTGCTGGGATTACAGGCTGAGCCACCAAGCCCAGCTCAAGTGTAATTTCTTAAACACAAGCCTGATCATGTTGCTCCTTCGGTTGTTTCCACTGTCTTCAGGGATGAAGGCAACCTCAAGAGGTATACATTTCCGTTCATGAACTTGTCATGGCCGAATTTAGTCTCATCTTTTGCCACTCCTGCCATTACTTCCTGCCCTTCATCCACACACTTTACTTTTCAAGGAATACTTTAGTTTCTCCATAAACCTTCTTACACATTTTCACGCTGGTCCTTTGGTCTCTCCAACTGCGTCTAAAACTGGCGAACTCTTTCAAGACTTCTATAATACCTCATTCAAGAAGTATCCTTGATCCCAAAAACAGACTACATGCTCCTTCCATGTTCATCCCTCATAATTTAGAAATAAGTTTATCAGTAAAAGACACATTGACTGAAAAAAAAGTTCAAAAAAAGAAAAGTATAATAGAGTGATAAAATGATAGAAAATTACCTATTCTACCACAGGCAATCACTGCTAAAATTTTGGCCTATTTCTAATTCTCAGTATGTGTCTAACCTATATCTCCAAGTTCATAATACATACTGATTTGCAACTTACTTTCTTAACACAATATATATCCTACTCATTTTTTCCATGTGGATATAAATAGATTTAAATCCTTTTTATTGGCTGTACTATTTTTCATGTACAAGGGTACCAACTAGCCGGGTTCGGTGGCTCAGCCTGTAATCCCAGCGCTTTGGGAGGCTGAGGTGAGTGGATTGCCTGAGACCGCGGGTTCGAGACCCGCCTGGGCAACTTGGCGAGACCCCCATCTCTACAATCAAAAATCAAAAATCAGCAGGGAGTGGTAGCGCTCGCCTGTAGTTCCGGCTACTCGGAAGGCTGAGGCGGAAGGATTGCCGGAGCCCAGCAGGTCGAGGCTGCGGTGGCCGGGAGCGGCCACTGCACTCCAGTCGGGGCGACAGAGTGAGACTCCAACTCAAAAAAAAAAAAAAAAAAGAGTACCAACTAATAAACCTCATTGGTAGGCTATTAGGTTTCCCAATTTTTGCTCACTTATATTTTAATCTTAGTTCTATTCCAAAATTTTAAACAGATGTTAGTATAGCAAAATAAACATACAGACTCTAGTTTACAGCACCTTTATGGGTGGAACCATAATAATAGAACGATCTCCAACAATGGCCATATACAG